>BMAW01088834.1:102406-147354 GCA_019974015.1 Nephila pilipes | reverse complement strand
TTATCTGTCTCTTCTATTGAAGTGAATCTTTATTTCATTGATTCATTTTCATTGCCCTTGTTTCCATTTATTTTCAAACCCACCATTTGCATTATCATCAACCCTGTCTTTTCCTTTATGTTAGCAAATTTGAAGACAATAAAACAATATCATCAGCAAAGTCAAGATCTTCCAGAGATGAATCGAGATCCCATGTATTCTGGTTTTTGATAATTTAAATGTCACACCCAGTCAATTATGAAAAGCATTCCAGAGAGAACGTATCCCTGATTTATCTGACTTTACACCCAATGTTTCTGATTGAGTGCCATTTACACACTAGCTTACTCTCACAATACATATTTCTAATATTAATTCATTTCAATACATATTCATGGATGTTTAGAACAAAAATGTCGAGATTTAGTACTTTTATCACCTTTAAACTCAGCTTCTGATCTGACCCAATAGTTTGTTTTCATAATTATCTTTCATTCTGTTAACAATTTAGTAAAGATTTTGATGTAACAGATAGTAAGCCGATTCCCTCCAGTTATTATATTTAGTTCGACTTCCATTCTTAGGATTTTTACGACCAAGATTCTTTCCAAGCTTATGGGACTTGCTACAGTAACTGATTAAAACATATTCACAGTGAAGAATTAGACTATCATTATCATCCAGCTATTCCATATATATCAGTTATTAATTTAAATAGTAAATTTCTCCATCAATTTTAAGAAATTGATATTACTCACAGCAACAGCTGAATTGTTTTCTACAAACATTTTCCTCCAACTGATTTTTGTCAAACCATAATGCAGTTAAAAGTAAAAGAACCAGAAGAAAGAAAAATAAATGAGAAGAGGGCTATATGTAACTGTGTGAACGTATTTTTCTTTAACAAAACGAAAACGAGTTCTTTGATGCCTTCTGCAAAGCAGGTGTTAGCGGAAAATAAAGTCTTGCGTTGTTAACACCTGTCATTTTCGCTCCGCACGCAGTTAAACGTGGATTCCTAAATCTCCAAAATCATTATATTGGAGCAAGCAGAAAATGTAGACTTATTTCGACAATCATGTATTCTTAAAATAAGTAACTAGTATTTGAAATAACCCTATCCCAATCAATATTTTGATTTTAATAAAATGTGAGTTAGAATGGAAAATACGATTAAAATCAAACTATTATTAAGGAAAATATTGACATTCACAGAGCATCAACTTTTGTTTCACAAATCATATCACGAAAATAGAACAAAAGTCTTCAAAAATAAAATTACGTGGGTGTGGAAGAAAATATTTTAAGTATTACATTATTTATGGGCAAATTATAATATTCCACAGGGAAATTTCATAGTAACATTCACCCTTGCATAATAAACTATTTAATATAATTTTCAAATTAATTTTTCATCACTTAAAAATAAATAACAAAACAAAATTTCTTTCATTGTAACTTATGAAAATTTATGACATCAACATAACATATTTCACACAATTATTAATTCCATATTCGTGATTCAATTTTATTTATTATTTATAGCTCATGGTTATGTGTAAGAAAACTCAATTTTTATTATTGATTACAAATGAAATACTTTAAAAATATATGTTGAAACAGCAATATACTGTTGCTTACGCTGAAATATTTGTACATATCATCAAAATGGGTGGGGAGGGAATTTTAGAATGCAAATTGATACCAAGATCAACAGCTGAGAGAAAGTTAAATGATTTTTCATACACGACATTTTATGCTATTCATACAGCATGGAAGCAAGATATCAAAAGATTATTAATGACTCAAAAGTTCAAATATGTTATAATGGGAGCAAAGTTACAAGATTATTATGGTTAAGAGTTCGTTATCTGAGAACATTAATATCTTATATAAATAATGCGCCTTTTGTACTGTTATTTGTATGAGATTTTTAAGTGGTTAAATTAGAAAACTCTTATTTCAAATGAATATTCATTGAAAACAAAGTGGGTTTGATATTCCGTTTAAATCAATTTAACCCATTATTTTAAATGGACAAAATCACAAACTTTATTAAATTTACTAGTGCACTTCAATTTCATAAAATTTGTCACTATCATAATATAAATACTCTATAAACTGCTATTGATATACGTTTATGGTTCGAATCCTGATGCCAGTAAAGACCTGCTGTGTGGCTGATGCACGTTAAATATGTCGAAGGTGTATGCAACTGAGACGGTCAGTCAAGAAACTTCATCAAGGGAAAGATATGTTTAATAGTTCACAATCACTAATATTGTATTATTCTTTAATATATTAGTTAGTTACTTAAAATAATCCCATATACGTCTATAATATCCTCCTAAAATATATAATCCTCCTAAAAGGAGGAAGGGAACAAAAACACGTAATGTAATTACACTTGTACAGGGCAGTTTCTAAAACGATCCACTTCCGTAATGTTAAAATTTGTCGTCCAAATTCTTTCATAGTCAACTTTCCAGCAGATGCAACTTCTACCAAAATGAATTTGCAGAGTTTAATTAATGAAATTGTATTGCTAATTGAGTTAAGAATAACACGCTTTAAAGGGATGTTAAGCTTCAAATTTTTCTGATTTTTGAGAAAAATAAGTTATTGGTCTTTATGCTGAATGGATACCAACCAATTGAGATGCTCAAAACTTCAAAAAGATATTCACAAACACTTGTACAGTATGTTTTCGTAAGAATCAGCATTTAAATGGTCATTAACGTATTTTGAATTCCACGTCGTTGAATCTGCTCGGTTTATTTGTCCAGCCAATAAATTTCTTAAACATTGAGATGAATTAGTTGGAATCTTGTTAAAATGAACAAACTAAACTAAAATCTACATTTGTTGATCTCGAAATTTTGCCCAAAATCGATTGGTACCACTTAAGTAAAATTCTGAGACTGCCTCTAAATCTGGCCAACAAAATTTACAATGTGATGAACATGAAATACTTATTTTAGAGAAATCTTGAATAAAATGTTTTGAAATGTATTTATCACAAGCAGGTTTAGCATATAGTTTAGTTTTATTAACGTCGTGCTAGAAGCAACATGAGGGCTATTGGCGACGGACCTTGTAATTTTGAACCACGGTCAAGAGGACGACACCTGAGCTGGCACCCCTCTCCGAACTTCCACACCAAACCAACGAGAGGGTATTTACTGACAGATTTAACGTACAGCCCCGGCTATTATCGGAGGGTCTTTATGGTCAAGGATCGAACCTGGACTGAATGAAACCGCAAGTCACGGTCCTAAGCGGTCCGAAACCATGCCCAGGCTGCAGCACAATCACTGGCAAGAGATAGTAAACTGAATACAAACATTTAAAAATGTGGAATCATTTCTGAGGCTCTTGAAACAAATAATAAAGAAAGAGTGGTTTGGAGCATAGAGAAGGAAATTACATGATCTCGAGAACATTTTAATATAAAGTCAAAATTTAGTTTCAGAATTGAATGCAAAACTTTTAAATGCATTTTTTCTCACGTTTGAGTTTCTCTCAATAGCGGTGCAGGATATTTCAAAACTGTCAACTTAGAACGTAATTTTACACATTACACAAACAAATACAATATAATTGTAAAATAAATATTTACTTTTAAAAAACATTTATAGTTTCTTTATTTAACTTCTTAAGAAGTTACATTTAAAGAAGGATATATTTGACATTATAAATCAATTTACTTAACATTAAACCATTTGTGTACAAAATATCTAGGAAGTGAAACCTACTCTATCTTCCTAAAAGAAAATTTTATTATATCTATCGGTCACAATACAACAATTAAGAATATATTTAATTATTAAATATCTTTAACATGTTGATTACAGATATTTATAAAACATGTATAAAATATCAAAGTAATCAAATTAAACTTCTATGAATATTGAAAACCGTTTATATAGTTTTGCCGTTGAGATAAATCTAACATCCAGAAACGCCTTCAAATTGTACTCAAATTATAAAATTCCTTTATTAAAAAAAAGAGAAGAAAAATCAAAACAATATTTAATAATTGTTGAAATACATGAAAATAAAATAAAAATGAAATTGTGATAATTTACTAAACTGCTTACATTTGTGATAGGAGCGAATGGTTTGCAATTTGTGATGTTTTTATGAAGGGTTGCCAATTATTAGCAGTGTCAAAACAAATTGTTTCTCTGGATCTAGACATTTGAAACAATGGAAAGGGTGGGAGAAATGTTTGACTACAAGGATAATGGAAAAAAATAGCGAAGACGATAGGGTTCCGACGCGTCACCCAGTTTACCAAACACAGCAAAACAATGAGAAAGAAAAGATCGTTATGGTTGCCTCGGGGTCAGACTTCGTACCTATCTAAGAAGGCAAGCCCCCTCAAGGGCACAAATGCAAGTAAAAAAAGTTACAAGATGTAGCCGATTTCAACAAAATAGTTTTACTTTATTGTTGGCCAAGATAAATAGTTTCCAAAATGCAACAAAACTTACAAGAACAGTCGCACATCTCTAAAATACAAATGGAGGAATGATCTAATAAAGCCTCGAAATTCAAACGATGACCGGAAAGTACGTCAAAACGAGCGGATAGAATAGCGAAGTGTTAGGCCTTCTGGGATAGATATTCAACCGAATTAATTCGGAGTGCATCTCTCACATATGAGAGTCGACGAAATGTAATAACAATATTTTTAAATGAGAATCGAAAATTAAAAATGCACTTAAAATGAATAGAAGGTTGGACGTAGAATCTTGTTTTGAGCTACATCATCGTTACATGAGGTTATTGCACCGAGTTGACATCCTATCTCATAACTTCCACACCATTTCAACGCGTGAGGGCTTTTGAGTCCTGGCATCAATCACCGGTCTTTACTGGAATTGATTCAAACCCATTTTCGATCTACTGAAATGAACAGAAAGAACCCACATTCCGCCCTCTCATCCTCTCTTTATAATAAATATATATACCATGTCGATCAATAACCCTGAGTTAACATTGAAAACAACATTTTTTGCATTTTTTTTATTCATCAACATAACACCTTTTGTTAATCACCTAGGGTGATACAATCGTTCCAACGTTTTCCAAATCTTTTCCCCCAAGAAATCTTTTGTTGTGAGAAATAGCTGATAAACAGCTTGAATCATCACTCAGTTGCTGTTTTTGTTCCAATGAAAGCAATCGCGGCACCCACTTGAAAAAAAACCTTTTTCACTTCACTCAAAAACCTTTTCCTGGTCCGATCGACTTAAAATTTTGACAGTTTCAAGCAAAGGTTAGTAATTTCAGAAAGACCTGGTTACTGGTTTACTACGAGCGCCATCTCTGGGTTAGTCTCGGGAGTTATTGATCGATGTGTTTATATATATATATATATATATATATATATATATATATATATATATAATGCACGACTGCAAAAATAAAGTCGCTCTTAACTCTTACATATTAAAAATATATATATTATTTCTCTTTTAATTTTTTTAAAACACTAATTGTTCTATTTGGGATAATAGAACAATAAATATTTCTTAATTCTCTTAGAAAAAATACACCAAACGGATTGGAATTTGAATATCACAGTGTCAAGAAAGAACACAACATGGTCTACTAGTAAATGTACAAGTTGCATTTGAATGTTCTAAGAACGTCTATACCCAGTGTTGAAAGTACAAAACCTCAATCTGGAGCACTGTTTTTTTTTTTCCCCCAATATACGTGTGTTATAACCGTCTATCGGTTTTTATCCTACATTACTCGTAAAATTTAGGAACCAAAAGAATAATTCTGGAGTTGTTTTAATACGAAAAAAGTTTTCCCAGTTTCAATTCTTCTTTCAAACATCAGGCAAAGAGTTTTAAGAAACCGTAAATGTTATTGGTGTTTACAAAAGCAATTCGAGCTTTGTGTTTAATCCTACTTTTCAACATCCTATGCCCTTTTTCATTCACCGCTTGCTTGAGCACGAGGACAAACATAAAGGAGTGCGACCTACATGACAGCCAAGCTTATAAAACCAGGTTTCGCTCAGAGTGGAGTACCTCAATCGCGCGCGGGTCAGAGCTTAATTGGGTTATGCAGTGGTTTCTACTGTCGCTCTCGGTTATCTCTGCGCCGCTACGCGGAGCGGCAGCATTTCAAGGGAAAACGCATGAGGAAACTTAACACATTAAAACTGAAGAGTTCAATTCATTAAAATAAGTATTCAACCAGGAAACGATTTTCGAAAATTTATTTTTAAGATTAAATTAAGGAACAAATCTCGGTGTAGAAGTGTTATGGTGATTGAGGGAGTAGAAATCTTGATGACAATTCTACAAAAATAATTTTCGATTTATGCAACATTACGGACATTCCACCTACCATTCCCATGTACGAGCAATGAATTCTAATAAATTACTATCAATAAAATTAACAAGTGCAGTTCAAGCTTAATAAACTGATATTTTTCCCAATAAAAAAAAATTAATGTGCACCGAAATTTCACCTTAAATAATTTGAAATTAAATTATTTAATTGGCCGAAATAAACAAGCGCAAGTTGTTAGGTATATATATGTACTAACATCAATAAATTAAAAAGCTTCAGTCATTTCACATTTTTAGAGAATCAATAAAACATTCGCTGATGTGACTGTGTGTGTGAATAGGATATATCCACGAATATAAATTGAAACGAACAAAATGCGTTAATAAGAACAGTTCATTTCGGCAGCAATAAAAAATATTCGTAGGGTCTAGTATACAAGTACAGATAAAATATATGATTCAATCATTTATAAGCAAAATACGTTTAAAACGCTGTTTGCGAATTCCAAAATAAAATTTAATTTTTTTTTCTTACACACACAGTGATTTTTATTTAGAGAATTCCAATTTTACACACATCGATGTGAGTGAGTGACCAGTGGGTTTAATGGCGCAAGAGCCAAATCAGGCTAAGCTGCGCCAAACATTTGTTAAAAACTATTACAAATTCGATTAATTAAAAAATATATATGAAAATACTATAATATGAAACAAATACAAGGTTTAATAAAGAAAGAAAAGTTAAAACTTCAAATATGGTGTAAAAGGCCAATTTTTCTTAAAAAAGCAAATAAGTTACGGTTCGGAGGGGGGTTTCGTCTACCTACATGCACTGATGTATCAAATCGCGAAGGCAACGTGGGATGTTACGAATTAGTTTAATTTATTGAGCACTTTCAGCACAGCCTTTGTTTCTGCTAAACTCAAATTCGCTAAATACACTCGTAACCACGGTTTAAAATTATGAGGCAGGTTATTAACAGTGTATAGTTCTATGTACCAATCCTTCCCTTTAAAAATTCTCTAACTAAACGGATTCTCGTGGGTTATCAGCAGACAGTAGCGTAAAATGAAAGAAATTGCTGCATGTTAAATTCAACACAGCTTCAAAGACTCCATGAGGCAGTTAGGAAAATGAATGTCGTTCTCGTCACCTGACCATGATTCATAATCACACACACAAACAACCAATCTCAATCAAACGAAATCTTAAAAAATGGACTATTGGAGAATTGTTAACATCGATGGATTGATTATTTATTCACGTCGGACGTGGATGTAATGGAAGGATATTAGTGACAGACCTCGTAGTTCTGAACCACAGTCAAGTGACGAGGAAGATACTTCAGCTGGCCCATCCTACTCTAACTTTCACACCACACCAACGAGAAGACTCAGGGCCTCTATTAAATTAAACGTGCATCAGCCTTGCTGCACAACGATTTTAACCTTGAAGGAAAAAAACCTAATTTACTTTGACTTAATTTAAATTCGTACTGGACGTATATAAGTGTTGCATAAAAAATAATTAATGCTTCCTTTTAATAATTTTCACCAGAATATGATCAACAAAATCTCAAAACCGATTGTAAGTATAGCAGACTAAAATCTATTATTCAAACATAATGGAATGGAATTTTCCGAAATGATGGATGATTTTCTAAATATAGAAATGAGGTGTGTGTGTGTGTATAATTATAAAACTCAAGTGTAACAGCTATAAATTTTTAAGCAATCATTCTTATAATGCTATTTCTGTGATTTTATTCGGAATACCTTTGGTCTACATTTACTGAAAATTTTGAATTTAAAGCGCAATCTAGAAATTTAATAAACAATTCTAATTTGAACGAGGGGCATTTTTTACTTTCATTTACATTCATGCATTACTCAGAAATGAAACTGAACTTATGTTCTTAGTTATTGTAGAATTTTTTTTTAATTGTATGCTTTATTTATTTATTTATTTATTTCAGAAAGATCTTGAAGTACGAAAATAAGACAATAAAATCAATACCATAAATAATTGAGTCCGCAAGTTATAAAAATCGTTGGATTGCAATAATTCAAAAATACTTGGTATCATCGTAAGTCCTAAATATTTGAAAGCTTACTTATCGAGCAATTCTTACTGAAATTACTCCAGAAATAAGACTGTAAAATCAACCAAGATTATGATCTTTTAAGGTAACTTCTCAGTTTTAATGAATTTCAGTTTCTTGAACATTGATATAAAGTTTTAAATTGCAACGGCCGCAGTGCTTTTAAATAAATCTGATTTTTTGATGATAAATACAATAAACATGGAACTTTATTTGTAAAGCCTTCTAGTAATTTTGTATATATATATATATATATTTTTTATTTTTTTTTGTAAAAACGCCTATTGTTTGCACAACTGTGAGCAATTTCTTAAAACTTTCATTTGGAAGAAGATATAAAACGTTTGAAAAATAATTTGTCCCAACTGTTTAAGGTATTAACACAGCTTTATTAAGATATTCACAGCTTTCTTGATAGAAATGTTTAAATAAATTTAAACGTTTCTATCAAGAAAGCAAAGCCCGTTTGCACTGCTCCATGAAATATAAAGCACTTTAATGAAGAAAATATAATTAGCTTCCGAATTCTCCAGCACAATGGAATGAGTGATTCTGGAGTTAAATGGCGCAAGAACCAGATGTGGCTATGGTGCGCCCCAGACAAGGCGTAATTGTGATCTAGACGTTTGAATGAAAGTTTAGTTTAGTTTTTATTAACGTCGCACTAGAAGCAACACGAGGGCTATAGGCGACGGAACTCGTAATTTTGAACCAAGGTCAAGTGACGAGGACGACACCTGAGCGGGTACCCCCCCTCCTCCTAACATCCACACCAACGGGAGGACTTTGGGCCCCGAACAGATTTAACGTGCATCAGCCCCGGCTACACGGCGGGTCTTTGGCGGCCAAGGATCGAACCTGCGACTGAACGAAAACTGCCGGTCGCGAGTCCACGACCTTGACCACTAGGCTACCGCGGCTCAGGTTTGAATGAAAGAGTGACAGTATTTGTAATGGCACAAAAACCAGATGTGGCCATGCTGCACCAAACAAGTTCACAAGAAGGAAAGTCAAAAATAAAAAGGATCGCTAGGGTATGCCAGGGGCGCATCACCCATTCTTACCAAAGACAATAAACCTTATGTGAAAAAAAAAAAAGATCACTAGGGCGGCTCGGGGGCATGACGCCCACACTTACCTAAAGAAGGCATGTCCCTGAGGTCCCCCAATCTGAAGGACCAGTCCCCTGATATAATCTCCAGGGAGAAGGGTGCCCAGCCCAAACCCCGCCCCTCCTCCCAAACACTGGGTACTCATTTAAAGTCGCCTCTTACGACAAGCATGAGCTACAGTGGAATTATTCTCTCACACTCGGTCACCACCCGGTTTCAGCATAATGGATATTATCAAAGAGAGGTGTTTTATTCATATGGACTTCTCTTTTACAGGGGTTACTTCTTCATTCCTCAATAAGAAAAAGAAAATTCTTCACACAATTATTGACTTTTTTTGTTTTGTATCGTGGTTGCAAAGCATAAGTTATAGTTTGAAGAGGATTTTCAGTTCTTTTACAGCAACAAAACCTCATAAATGTTTTATTAATGTGTAAATATTATGCGTTGGTTGTAGGTTTGGGTATGACTACGTCATTGCTGAAAGACACACTGGTGTGAGAAATTTGTAACACAGTATGAAATTTAATACGCTGCCTTTCAGAGTACTGGTTTGGATAATCTCAGTGGGGGAGTTGTCCAAGTAAATTTTCATCTCTGGCGGATCAACACAGAACGTATTGAGTAAAAATTACTAAATGTTTATTGAAAGAGATTACAACAGAGATTTTCGTCCGATAGGGATATTCGTCCAATAGGAATATAAACTTTTCTTTCAATAGATTTTAGAGAAAAAATATACCTTTTATTAGTGAAAGGGTTACAAATTACAAATATTAATGCTTAGAATAAAATACTTCGATAAATAATTTATTTCTGAACATTGCAATAAAATGTTTCGTTGAGTTAAAATATTTATGTAAACGCTTTAAAAAAATGTAATAACGGAAGAACTGTAAGTTTTATTTTGACGACGTTGTTTGAAGCTAATTTTGATGAATATAATCATTAAATACATGCTCATAAAGAATTTCATTTTAGTAAATTATATATTATTCAAGTAGTTGCATTTAAAAAAGATCTGTATTTTATATCGTATCTATCTATTTCACAATAAATTTCGGTCTGTTTATATGATGAAGAAAAGAGAGCATGTTTAGGGGGGAGGGTTTAGTTTAGCTTAGTTTTTATTAACGTCGCACTAGAAGCTACACGAGGGCTGTCGGCGACGGACCACGTAATTCTGAACCACGGTCAAGTGACGAGGACGACACCTGCGGTGGCACCCCTTCTCCTAACTTCCACACCACGCCAACGGGAGGACTTTGGGCCCCGAACAGATTTAACGTGCATCAGCCCCGGCTACACGGCGGGTCTTTGGCGGCCAAGGATCGAACCCGCGACTGAACGAAAACCGCCGGTCGCGAGTCCACGACCTTGACCACTAGGCTACCGCGGCCACTTGGGGGGGGGGACACTAAAATGCAATAAAGGAAATAGGGAGAAATGTGCTCTTAATCTCCAAAAAATACAACTTAATTTTAATAGTCAGTATATATCTCAGTTAAAAATAAATGTAATCAAAGATTTCAAAAGTCAATGTCTCAATTTAAAATAAATACCTTAGTTATCAAATGTTTGTTTCAAAATTATTATACGAGGCATCTCGCCCTTTTTACCATTGAATTTTCACTAACACACCACGAGCTTTATCCACAAATCATTAATTATAGAATTATTTTTATACTTTTCATGTCTTTCATAAGAGAAATATTGCTATTCCGAACATAAAAATAATTTTTTCCCCAGATTAATTCACTATTGAACAAAATTTTAACATCCCCTCAATTTTTTTCAGCCTTTGTATTAGAATGAACCTCGGTATTCAAACGCGATTAACTTTAGATACTGGATTAATCTTATTTCAGATCGTATAAAAAAAAAAAGAATGCACTCAATTATACTCATAAAGATTTTACTATGCAGAAAGTAATGACGAATACAATTCACTAAAAATTTGCACTATTTAATGAAATTGAAAAACAAAATTTTTCGGTGTTCGTAATGAACGTGTATAGTAGAACAACAGTGACAAAATAATTACGCTCGTAAACCCCCAGACCAACATTTGCATGTATATTGAATTTGTGAAATATATGGGATCACACACAAAGCTCTTACATCAAAGAACAGCGTCTATTATTAAAATACTAAATTCAAGGTAAGACTTAACTCTCAATGAATTCTTGAATATAATTTATTACATGAAGAACTTCTGAAATTTTGATGGCACTTTCAACAAATTAGTTGTTTATTTATACCTTTCTGAAGGATGCAGAAATGTTAATTTCCATTTTTCTTAAATAAATAATTCCCCTTTAATACGTGTTAAAAGATACCAAGCCTTTCATGATTTTGTAACTACAGAATCTGTTCAAAAAAAATTTTCAAACTACTGATAGCAGCTGAAAACTAAAACACAATGATGTTAAATGTGACAACAAAACTAAAAACAAAATTCTTAATAAGGTTATAAAGGACTGTGAAAAGCATTTCTGTAATAGCTCGAATTAATTTAAAATTCAAATCTTGCTGTTAGAGGAATCTAAATATCAAAGCGGTTTCTAATTACTACGAGTGTAGAAACAAATATTAATAAGGAAACGAAAACGGAATTATCAAATCGAAATACTTTTATTCTCCGATTTTTCCGATAGTACACAAAATTGATAAATTCCAAAGGGAGCTTTTTTATATCTACCTTTTTTTTAAATGCTTGTATTTAATTGCCTCAATTTAATAATAAAAAAAAAAATTGCTAAAAACCAAGCCTTTCAAATGCCTCTTCAAACACACTGAAAGAAATGTAATGTCAAATCAATAATGTGTGTTTTTATTTCAACTTATCATTCTTCGTATCTGCACCGTTTTAAGTATTTGAAATTAGAAGTTAATTAATACAACGAGCAAGAATGAGGTGAACGACCAAACAGAGCTAAGTTGGCATTTCAATCGCTATGTCAGGTGAAGAGGAAGAATGAGAAGAGGGCGTTAGTTCTCTAGTGCTAAATACTTTAATAATTCCATTTCGACAGATTTCTTAACAATTGTTAAAATATAAGTGAATGCCACTAAAGAAACAAACTACAGACAGACACACTCCGACTTAAATGATCTCCCTGATGCTGAACTTATGCGCGTGCTCGAGACAGTCAATACCAGTCTTTTGAAAACCATCTGCAGTAAAAAAAAAAAAAAAAAAAATAACGTCATCCTCGAAAACACATTCGGTTTAAAGGTGATATTCTACGCAACAAAGCAAATTTACAAGAGAGCAAACGTCACCTCAGACGTAACGAGAGAGGAAACGACGTCTGTCTCCGTAAATGAAACGAAGGAACAAAAAAAAGGGGTTTTCGTGATGTGATAAAAGGAACCCCGGATGATAATTTATTTCCTTCTTATTCAACTTTTTATTTATTCTTTGAAAATCCGGTCATAGAACAGGACAAACACGGAACATACGTTCAAAACAGATGAATGCAAGATATCACAACTTATGAAACCGTATGTATATGTGTGTGTGATGATTAATTAAAATTATCCTCTCTTCTTTTAATTTAAATATTCTTAAAAATAATCCTTTTAAAACTTTAAAATTACTTCGAATTCCCTTTTAAAGGTCTGCGTGTTTTGTTTACTAGTAACCTTTCCAGCCTTATCTTTCACTTCTCTCTTTCTCTAATGACACTTTCCGAGTGAGCATGCACTTAGTCATGATGTGGTCAACATCTCTAAATTATTAAATTGATTCAACATCTTTAAATTAACATGATGATCATATCAATAAATAATTCAGCAATGATCGACTGCCTTTTTTATTCAACACAACAAATTTTCTCAACTTATAATTTATCAGAAATGCGAACTTCGTCAGTCAAATATTCATTAAGTTCCGCCTATGACAAGCCCCCATCCCTTTTTTTTAAAAAAAAGCTTTAAGTGTGGTGGATGAAACATGTTTTTTTTTTTATTATTATTATTATTATTAACATCGCTCTAGAAGCAACACGAAGGCTATTGGCGACGGCCCTCGTTATTTTGACCCTCCGTCAAGTGAGGACGACGTCACCAGAGATGACAGCTTCTTCTTCAAACTTCCACATCACGTCAACGGGAGAACAAGAAAGTAATGTTCGAATTGCAGAACATGAAACCTCGACAGATTTAACGAGCATTCATCTCGCTAAACGGTGGAGCTTAAGTGACATCAGGATTCGAACTCAAGCCTCGACGAAAACCCAGGTTAACGCGGCCACATTTCAGAATCCCAAGATATTGTTTTCAAAAAATTTCAGTAGTGCACGTTTGTCCATTCCAAAAAATTAAAGCTTTAGCCTTCTAATTTACGTTGTTTTGAAATTTGCATCTAACTTGTAATGGAGTGTTTGATTGTATCAATATTGCCGCATCAGAAACAAAAAAAGGTGCGGATTGAGGATGAAATCGAGTGTGTGCATTATATATATATATAATGCTAAAATTGTAAAAATAATGCTTAAATTATTGCTGAACAAGCCTCTATGATTTTCTTCATACACAAACATGAAATACTTCACTATTATAGCACTTCAATTATTATACATAAGTGAACGTTTATATCAAATTTGTACCTTGATTTATAGATGCATTGATGAAATTCTTAAACTACAATAAAAATTCTACTAATCATATAATTTTATCCATTATAACTCAAATTCTTGTTGAAAACCATCTCATTCCGCATTCGTTGGAATTAAAAATTACTTTTCATGTAACATTCCAATTCTTAATTTTTGAAAAATTCTGACTTATACAAATATAATGAAATAACTCCAAATTCTAAACATAAAAAAATCCATACACGGTATATTCGTTTTTCAATAAATCTAAATGAAGACTTAGTCACATTTCATAGAAAAAAAATCTTTTCGATCAAATAAAATAAAGGATTATTTTCAAGTTGCGACTTCCAATATTAAAGTTAAAAAATGGAAATAATGTTACAGCCAACAGCATTACGAAATGATATTTTAATGGGTTTTTTTTACTTATATGATACTTAATTCTGTCTCTCTCTCTGTGTGACATAAGGCATATTTTTTCAGAAGCATTCTGAATAAGCTCAAGTCGCATCTCGCTAATCAGAACTCTTATGAAGTGATACTTATGGAACATTTCTTGGGAAAAGTCGATACTTTTTATTTTGAAGTGAATAAACAATTTCCTTCGTTAAAAACTCTTTACGCAAGGCTATGAACTATACTTGTTATCGTCCATGACTGGTGATTCAAAACTTTTCAACTGTTCTGAGAGAGTATTGAAAGCCGCTTCAAAGGCTAAGTATCAATAAACAGGAAAAAATCGATCGTCAGACGAATCGTAACCTTTTTTTTTTTTTTTTTCCCTCTTTCTTTTCCATAGTGTTTAGAAGATAGTCTTAATAATAAATAAATAAAGGTAACTACATGGAGACACGAACCTCATTAACCTCTAGGTCTCTCGTAGTCATTAAGAGGCCATCTTCAAAAGCCCAAGTCAGGGAATGAGCTCAAGGTTTTCCGCGAAGGTCTTAATGAATTTCCCGCAGCGGTGCGAATACCTCGACTAAAACGCTTCCAATGGGGTGAAAGACAAGATGTGATTAGTGTAACATGGGGATGCTAAATCCTTAAGGGTGTATTCTTTGCCTGTGAACTCGAGGTTCAGTTGTTACTTTTACCATTGACCAGATGACGATGCAGCTATATGGTGAAAGCTCTTTCAAATTGTCGATATATTTTATGACGATACACAGAAAGGCATTTCCTTATATAGTAACGTACGCGTACATATTTCGGAGTGGTTTGAATGAAGAATTAAAAAACTCGTGCTTTAAAAGGGCAATTAGGAAGCAGACTAATACATTCTAGAATCAAAATCGCATAATATTTAACAAAAGTGCTTTTAGCCATATAATAAATGAAACCAATAATATATATAATAATAACAAATTTTGATATAATTAACCTAATATCTGATAAAATCGATAAGGGTTACATTGATAACACATTATAGGTCTAAAAAAATAAACTGTATGGTAAAAATAATGAGGAGGAATAAATTATAATAAAAGGCAACCAATTTTCGAAAACTTTCACACTGAATACCGACTAATGCTTTTATTAAATAAATATGGAAACTATTTCCCTCATTCTGGTTTTTTACAAAAAAATTTTTTTTAAAAAATGTTTTGCGGAAAGGTCATAAAGGAAAAAGGGGATCTTCAACAAAATATCTTTTTAGGTGAAAAAAATCGAACACCTATTTTCTTGATGAGAATGTATATCAAATAAAGTCGAGGCAATGCTTGGATAGACAGACATCGAAACGGTTGTGAACACGACTAACTTTCACTACAGCAGAATAGAAAAATGGGGTCGTTTTCCAACACCTTCCTTTTACGTATGAAATGCAGAGGTAGTAATGGGGGAAGGATAGAACGGATGGAAATCGAACACATTTCCGCAAAGAGACAAGGTGTGATCGAGTTCCCCATCGGTCCCAACCGTTTGCTTTGACTGCTTCAGGGTTAATCTAATCTGCAGCATCCAGAACTAACGTTGCTTAGAAAACGAATTCATTTTTTATTTTATTTTGGGTAAAAAAAGTTGCAGATGTTCTACGCAAAGGAGGAATAAGGAATTAGTACAACACACGAAAGAATGATTTTGCAAAAAACATCTGTATCAGTTTCGATATCATACATCTGACCGATTTATAGCAGTCAAACTATAATAATAAACATTCATATAAGTCATTATAACAAAGTATTATACTCTACTTTTCCAAAAAAAATTCTCAAAGACTTCCAAAATTTTAATACACTATTGATAATGCAAAAGGGGAATACCGAGACGATTTGGAAAAAAGAACAAAAAAAAAAAAAATGGTTTTACTATCGGATTTAAATTTAATCCATTATACCAAAAATAATTTAGAAGATATCCAAAATATATAATTTTTAATTACGTTCGAATAATATTAGATTTTTAAGGAACTGGAGTGTTTAAAAGAATGCTGAACTATATAAATAAGAGGCAATGTTTATATGTGTGTGCCTTATAAATTCAAAAATAATTCGGTTAATTTCGCTTAACTTTTCACAGATTGTTTTGAGTAGTATCAGGAGTATTTAGAGAGAGGCTTGAATGAAATTTGTTGGATTACGATTTTGTTTTATGGTTAAAATTAAGTATCGAGTGCCAGCCAAATTTGGCGACTTATGTGTTCGACAACGACTTCATTCTGTCGACAGATTTCGCAGAAAATTTCACAGTTAGTTCTTAATAATGCCAAGCGGGCTTAGAGAGTGGTTTGAATGAAACCCGATACATAACGTGATGTAAGTGAAGTATAAGGTGCGAATTAGCGATCACGATAAATTTGGCGCGTTTACCACCAGACTTTCATTACGTATCGAATGAATGACGTTAAAAATCGAAAAATATCCAAAATAAACAAAATGTAACATTGATAATTTGCAAATGTAGCACTATCGAAAAGTAATTTTAGTAATTTATAAATTCATTAATAAGGTTTTATTATAATATATAATTTAAAATAAAGTTATTTTATAATTCCTAATTTAATATAGAATTATTTATAATATAAATAATATCAAATTATTTGTAAAATACGGCTTAAACAATGTTCATTTTAATTTTCCAATATTCATATCGTACTCGCACAATATTCACTGACTGAATAATGAAATTTGAAGTGAGGTACAAAAAAAAATATGTGGAAAAGAAGCATATTAAAATGTATTATTATCGCTGCGTCTCAGTATATAAATATTTTTATTTCCATTAGAATAAAGCATTTTGTTCTATGATCAATTCATGTCATTTTAATTGAAGGCATGAACTGATAGTGAACTCCTTTGATTTGTATTTATTAAATTCAAATATATATTCAAATTTAGCAATAGCGAAAACTTTTGTAGAGTCCGCTAGTATTCATTATAAATACAAAATATATTTAAATTAAATGTAAAAAATTATATGCAAAGTTTTCCAAAGAACAGATTTAAATACACAAGGTGCACTTTTTTTTTTTTTTAAATTTTGTGTTAAATTACTCATTTAAACATATGAATTTAAGTAAACGATGATATATCAAGAAATGGACAATAGTAAACTTTTCCGATATTAAAATTAAAGGTAACGATAAATTATTAAAGTGAATATTATATCAGCTAAATGTAATTAAAATTTAAAAAAAAAACGATTAATTATTAAACTGAACATATTTAAGCTAAATATAATTAAAATTGAAGCAGACGATACAATTTTTTAAAGTAATCTACGTCAAAACGCTCCACCTAAAACAATAGCTCCTTAGGTGGTGAACAAAAATAGTCATTAAAAAACGTTTAACAAGTTCTAATCGAATTAATAAACAAAATGAGATTAAGCCTCATTTTGAAATATTTTAACAATTATTTAAACCAGGTAAGATATACTTTCGTACATCGAAAAATGCGCATATTGCCTGAATTAATTTTTTAAGCGCATCGTTCTATTCAGTAAGATCACATTCCACGTACTCACGAAGACTATCCACCAATTGAGTTTGATAAATTTAAATTGCGCTAAATGTATTTGGCGGTTTTCGTTACATTGTGCTAAAACAAGAGTACTTTCACATTTTGCCTTTTAAGATCCAATTGGATTAAACGCACAGCAACTCCAATTAATCCACACAAAGGGCAGAATTGAGTCTTGAACCTTAGATTCAAGACAAAACAACAAATTCTGTCAGCAAGTTATTGATATGATAGCAAGAAAATGAAATATCTCCTTGATAATATCCGATAAGAGTTTCGATTTTTTCAATGATCGAATTAAAGCAAAGGATAGAAAAACGAGAGCGAAAATATATAAGCTACAAAATTAAAGATCGGCATAAAGAACAATTTTTTTAAAAAAATTCAGTTCCAATTATATTTCTTAGTAGAAAATTTTTCACGGATATGTTCCTCATTACACCTTTTTCGTTTTTAGATATCCAAGTCAATTCAATTACTTCAAAATAATTATTTAATAATTCAATCACTCCAAAACAATAAGAATTTTTAATAAAAATAAAAATTCACAAAGAAGTTTCTTAAATTTTAATAGACTCAATTTGATAAATTCAGGTTATTTGGATAATTTGAAAACTGTACAATTTTTGATGGATCTAACCCTTATTTGTCTAGCGTTCCACGTCTAATATGAGGTAATATTCACAGTTATATCAACCAATTAACTGTTATGATAACAGACAAGGGAAAGCGAAATAAAGCTCTGATTGGGCAGCCACATTTAGTGGCAAACTTTCGTCATTCCCAGCAGTTCAATAACAGGATGAGAATTCCACCACACACACTGTTTTTCCTCCTTTTTAATAGTTTCTGGAAAAGACTCGATATAACTTATTTTCATCTACGTTTGACATCATCTCAAAAGAATGAGAGATAAAGGCTTCCATGCATAAACCCTGTTCTCATAATGAAATTGTAATTTTTATCACGAACATTAGGATGTTCCGTTTATTTCGTGAATTGCTATCAAAATTAATGCAATTTCAAGTTGCAACCAGCTATTTCTCAATTCAGGATACATGCGAGGCATGGGCATCATTTTTTTTTTTTTTTTTGAGAATTTAAAAACATAAAAGGTTTTAGAAATATAAATAAAGGAGCCTTTTCGAAATTTCACGAAATCCAAGAAGAAAAAAAAATTTCTTGGGAATTTCGTTAAGAGAAATATTAAATGAACTTCTTCGTACGATTATACAATTTTTAGAACTATTAATATCTTTGCCCAAAAGATAATTTTAATGGATTTTAAAATGTTTAAATAGATCCAGTAATTCTGTTTGAATTTTTTTTATCAATAACAATCGTAAGAAATCTGGCAAAGTTACACAGAGTCCTTAAAAATTATGTAAGTTAACCAAGGACACCATCCTGTACTACAATTTTAAAAAATAATGCAATTATATTTTTATCAATAACTAGAATACTGACAAAATAAGCACCTTGGAAAATTTTGAGTTAAAGTTTTCATATTTTATAAATAATACAGCTCAAGTTAATTATGGAAAATATCATTATAGTTCAAGAAAATTAACTAAACAATAAATTAACCACAAGAGATAATTTTAAAAACTACATTATTCTAATCCAAGTGCAAAAGAAAGCTCATGGCTATATTTCTCTAAATAACTCGATTTTAATCAAAAGTATTCCACATCAAAATAATTATTGTGAAAACTACATTATTCTAACAAACAAGCGATCGAATCTGAGAAGGAAATTAGAAAAAAAAAAATTATTACATCAATATTATACAAAATTACAAACAAAATTTCTAATAGACAGACCTCTATATGTCAAAATTTATTATTCCAATTAAAATAGAAATTAGGTATTTCAATGGATAAAATTTCCTTTTATATATAATAGAGGTATTCTGCAACAGTACATTGATTGATAAATGGTATTGTATAAATATAATTGAGTGTAAAATCACTCTAGTTCCAAATTATCACAAATTGCAAGCATTTATATATCAGAAACTTACATATGAAAATTCCTTAACCGTTTCCCCTGCTTTAATTTCAATAATACCGCGCCAGTTCGGATCGACCCTAAAGAAAACAAGAATAAGAACTCAAAATCATTCTTTCATTCATTGAAATATATTGAAAATTATCTCTAAAGAAGTGAAAATCTATTAGAAATGAATAGAACAATAATTATAAATTAGGGATATAAAATGCAAAAAAATTACAACTATTTATACTAAACCTAACCTAATCTAGACATAGTTTATCACTATCATCGTCAGCGGTTATAAATCAGAACCGCATTACTTCCTACATGCGGCCTCAATACAAATAATCTCTTCAGTAATCTCTCTCTCATCTAAACTGTCATGCCTCCCCATTTAGTCTGTCGTCTGCTTAGCGAGCAAGCTTACAATGCAAAACTAGAAAATGCAGTTCTTTTTAATAATCCTACCTGTATTAGTATTAACTTCGGAAAATCAACGTGGATTCGCAGACGGAAATAAAATATAACAGAAGAAAACGTACAAAATGACTAAGAAAAACAAAGAGCTGCAAGAATATACCTCCAAATTACAACAATTAGATTTTCATATGAATTAAAAAAAAAAAAAAATTTTTTTTAATTTTTTAACAAAAAAAAAAAATTAAAAAGGGTAAACCCCCCCCCCCCCCAAAAAAAAATCACAGCTTTTATGTTTATTTCTTTAATCATGCATTTCAAGCTAAACACTGTCATTTTATATCAAACACTGCATACTAGGTACTACAATAAACTAAAAAAGATACGAGCAACATATCCATTTTTTAAAAAGCTTGCAAATTAGTTATGGAAATTTTTATCCGAATATTGAGAAAGCAACTCTCTTCGGCAATACGACAGAAACAAAGCGTTCACGTGATTCTCGAATGTGAATAAACGGGAAGAAGAAAAAAAAAATCGTAGTCGTATTTACATCTGATAATTATTACTCAAAGTCCTGAAGTATAAACGAAACAAAACAAAATTTAAAAGATGACTAAAATATCCACACAAAGTTATACATTACAAATTATCCAATAACTGGATAGTTCTTTACTTTAGACAGTGAGTGATTGACAATTCTGAGTACATATGGCTGTGTGAAATCCAAACATACACAAAAATGATTGGAAAGAAAAAGGTCGAAAATAGAGAAGGGTCGCTAGGGTATCCCGGGGGAATGTCTCTCATGTTTACCAAAGGTAGTAAACCTCAAGGGAAAGGAAAAAATTACTAAGGTACCTCGAGATTATAAAGCCCATGAGGGGCCTTTAATCCATGATTAGTTTCGGGCAGAAATTAGCTATGTTCTTAGGATATATCAATTTGAAAAGCATGTCCTCAAAATCTAGTTTCTAGTAATAACTAAGGAAGTCAATATTTTAAAATTAAAAGATTTTCGCTATTAGAGAGTTTTATAAATGGAAGTCCAATAATACATAAATAAATATTTAAGGATTACTTTTACTCACCTCACACACATAAATTCAGTATTTTTGCTATAACCCCACCACTTCCAATCTCGAATCGGACATTTGGTTCTTCTCCGAAACCTAAGTAAAAGTGAAAAAATTAAAATTAAAATTAAAAACGTGCATTACTTTTGTTTATTATTTTGAATAAATAAGGAATCTTTGACAAATTAATCTCGGCGTTTTGATTGACAAATATTTTCAATTTTCGAATGTATAACAATATTTAAATACTTATTCATATTGTGAAAAAAAATTAACTATAAAATACCGAGTGGCGTAAGTATAAAAAAGGCAGTAAAAATGAATATTAACAAAAAAATCTAAAAATTATTATTACAATAGTACACAAAAAAAAAGGAGCTTATATAATAAATATACTTTTATAATACTTTTAAAACTACTCTGCTAGAGATCTGTTTTGACAATTTGAAACACTGAAAAAAAAAAAAGAAAAAAAATTCGCCAAAAAGTGCATTAATAATAATTTATCTGAATTTTAACCTATGTTTGAAAAAGAATCTGGAGTGCATGTACTGAAATTTGACAGATTAAATACGTTACTGACAAGCATAACTTTAATTAAATATTGATTAAGGAATATAATACTTTTTCATAATAAATATATTACTATCAAACTATATTTCAAGTGGTCTGTATCACAATACAGTAATTACATCTTAGCATATGTTCATAGATATCTTGACATTGTTTCCAACACCAGGCAGACACTTAAAGAGGTTTATTTAAGTTTTTCGAATATTAAAGCATGTTTTCTTTTTTTTTTTTTAAATCGAAGAGGTTAGAAGATATGCTTTACCTCTAGACAAATTAGCTCGTTTTTTTCTTTCCATGAAGTACGAAAAATAATCGATTATTAAATTGATATTGTAACTGAAAATAGATAATGAAAGATCCTTAATTAATGTCATTTTCTAAGGGTCAGGTTTCCAAATTTTTTAACCTTTCAGAAGATTCATAAGCGAATGAAAATTATTTGTCATGCTTAACAACACTACAACAATACGAAAGCTGAAAAGAACCACGACTAAACACACGGGCTCATAGCGAAATATTGTAAAGATGCGGGGCGATTAAAGTTAAATAAGTTTTTTTTTTAATTACATGGTTCCAACAGCATAAAACGCGAGTTCAATAAAACTTATCAGTGAAGTTATTTTTGAGGAATTATCTTTATAAGATTTTTTTTATAATTAATAATAGATTCTATTTTAAGATCATAGAAGGGAGTATTAATTTATTATGAAAAATGAATAAGCGACCGATAATTTAACATTTGTATTGGTTTTTTTTAAACGGGGGGAAAAAAAAAAAAAAAAAAAAAAAAAAAAATGTTTAATTCATGCATAATTTTTCTTTTTATTCATTTTTTGAATAATTTTACAACAATACGTAATTTTAAAGACTAAATTATTTTACAGAAATTTCATATTTATCATTTACTTCTATATTACACTACGCTGAGGTTGAAACGGACTGAAATTAATATTTCCACGAACGCTGTTTTACTGTACACAGCACGTCACATCTTATTTTAGATCATTCTAAGAAAATAAGATAAGCACGTCACATCTTATTTTAGATCATTCTACTCTTTTTTTAAACTATTTTATTATTTTATATTAAAATATTCAAGATTAATAAGCCCCTTTTGGTTTGGTTTCATTAACGTCGCACTAGAAGCAACACGAGGGCTTTTGGCGACGGCCCTCAGTCAGTGACGATGACGACACCTGAGCTGACACCACCTTCTCCTAACTTCCACACCACGCCAACGGGAGGTCTTAGGACCCAACAGATGTAACGTGCATCAGCCCCGGCTACACGGCGGGGCTTTAGTGGCATCGAGGTTCGAACCCGAAACTTGGCTACCGTGACCACAATAAGCCCTTTTAAATGTTTTTTTTTAATGTGTCAATTATTTAAAAATCTTACCTATTTATCTAAAAATTTTTAGATTGATCCATCAAACCATACTAAGCTTAAGAATGAGGAGGAAGAGAGAGAGAGAGAGAAAGTTTATAAACGGGGAAGTGTTTAAGCTAGTGAAAAGATGTAAACCGAAAAAAAAAATTATGACATAATTCATTTGAAATTTTGAATTTATCGTACGCAAATTACAAAAAAAAAAAAAAAAAAAAAAAAAAGAAATCTGCATTTTTATTCAGCATTAACGTTTCTAGATATGATGATTTTTTTTTTTGAAGGGCATGCACTTCAATATATTTAAATATTACAGAAGAACCAGTAAAGTTTAAAAAATACGACAGGGAACAGTTATTCCATAATTCATTATCTCCAAATAGGATGTGTTTAGGTCTTAAAATTTTAAGAATAGCAATTCAAAACATTTTTTTTTTAAGTTTTTAGTCGTGCAATATTTATACAAATTATTTTAAATTAAACATTTGTGGAATTATCACTTTTCTGCGAATTTAAAATCTACGCAACATGTAAAACACGGAGGTATTGCTTTTCAGTCCCAACGCAAAGAAAAAAAAACTTTCATCTACCTCAAAAAGAAAATAAGATAGGTGAATCTTTGCATATGTCCCGATTTTAAGTGAATTTCTTTACAAATAAGATAAATCCAAGTTTTAATTTCCAAATATTCTGAAAATTTCTATCAGTATCATTTATCACACTAAAAAATCGAGCTCCGAGCAGAAGGGATATCAATTTAAGGTATTCGTCAATGTGAAATGCTTCACTAAAAAAAATGATTTTTTTTTTTATTCTTACTAACAGTGATATAAATTTAGATCACAACAAAATTTATCCCGTTTTCGCAATTGTACTATAAGTTTAACGATATTCCTTTGAAAAAATATGAACATGTGATAAGAGTTTTTTATTAGAAATTTAGTACAGTATTGCAATGTGCAATAATTATAATTAACTATCCATAATTATGCAAATTAAGTTCGGAATGCAATGCAAGAAATGCTCGACTCATAAATATTCGTAAATTTTGAAAGCGTTATAGGTGTAAAAATTGAGTTTTGGAAATAGAAATACTATTTAGAGGTCTGAACTACACATTCTTCGCAATTTCCATTCAGGGTTCTCGTCTACAAGTTAATTATGAACACAATGGAAATCCTATGAAATTTTTATTCACTTCTGCCAATTCAAACTATTATATTAATTCGAATGGAACAAAATACATCGGGGGATAAATAAACAAATGCACAGTAAAGGTTTTGATGAAATTCCTTAGAGGATTTTCATATCTTTAATATATATATAAAAAAAAAATCAGAAAAAAACGTAATTTTACAAAAACCTCAATTATTTTTTGCCTTATTTGATGCATTGCACACAAATGATATCTACATATGATATTTAAAGAAAAATTCCATAGAATATGTACATCGCGAATTCAAAACGGCTAACACACGGATAAACGCGAGTTGTTCCAAGTCTAAACGCGAGTTTTCATTCAACCAAAGACCCTTCGTGAGAAATAATGGGAATAGCAGCAAATCAAACGAAATTAGACAACAAAGAACATAAAAGTCGCGGTGTGGAAGTAAGGTTCGAGCTCGATTGATTTCCCCTCTTTGGCCATGATTTAAAATTATTGCCAAATGTTTTCGTAGTAATTAATGCGACAATATAAAGGTGAGTGGTCTGAATTAAAATGGAATGGGATAAGCTTTAAAAATCAATTTAAATAGGTGTTTTAAGCGACTTTATTTAATGAATACAATAACACAAAAAGATGGAACATGTTATCTACAATATTTTTTAATTTTTTTGTTCCTGAATCCTTCTATTAATCTTTTTTTTTTGTGTGTGTGTGTGTGTATTTGTTTGCATATATTTAAGAAGTAGATTATTAACGCAATAAAAATATTAAAATATGTGAATTTGTCATACTATGTGAATATATATATATATATATATATATATATATATATATATATATATATAGTGTCTTCAAATATCAGTATGATTCAAATACATTAACAGAGACAACAGCATTCAGTATTACAAAGTTTTTATATACAATATCCACTCCTAAATGTGTATTCAATAAAATTTGTTATAGTGAGAAAATTGCTTTAATTTACTGATCGGATTAACAAAAAATTAAGAATGGTGTCTTAAGAAACAAATGATTTAATGACAAATTATGCGTTTAGTTGTAGCCTGCCGATTTTAAAAGTTACAGAGAAATCAACCAAATATATTCATGCAAGTATGTTTGAATGATAATGTGAAGAATTTAAATTTTAGCTAAGAAGCTTATAAATAAACGTATGGAACTAAAATACATATAATATATGCGTAATTAATTAGAAGTAAATAACACTTTTGAAACTGTATTTGAATAACAATTACAAAAAAAGGTTTGAGATAATTAAGTAATGAGGCTGACACAATGTCCTCATTTCTGAAGTTCTTTATAAGAAACGCTCAATGTTTTCAGATTGTCGTTGAAAAGACTTATAAAAAAAAAAAAAATTTTTTTCATCAGATAATAAGTTTAATACATATGGGATTTTAGCAATAAATTATTATAAAAACGGAGAGCCAATAACATCACAACACTGTTGTAATGCTGAATACGAGAGCATTGCTTCGCATATTATTGCTCCACATAATCAAAACAACAGGCTACTTACCCGTGTGATACTATACGGTTATGTGAGTAAGTACAATATCCTTTAGCCGACATGAAATTTAAAGCGAGTACGAAATGATTTACTAACATATTTGAGTAAAATTTTAACATTCACTTTTCTTCAGTTATGAATTATACACATAAAAAGACAAAATTAGAAAGCCCGTTAGAAAAAAATATGGAATGAAAAGAATATAGTTATCAAAAGACGTAAGTGGTAAGTAAATCAGCAAACTTTTATCCATTCTAAAAATTAATCCCACGGCATGAGTAAATATGATCATCTTATAAAAATTCAAATATTTATTTTAAATATATAATCGTGATTCCAAGTTTATGAAATGAAAGATAAAAGTAATTATTACTCACCATGAAAAATCAATTAATCCTAATGTTTACCAAAACAAATTCATTTCGCAATACCTTCTCCAAGATGGCGTTAAGGAATGCTCATTTTATCGCTCTTATAATGAAAAACATATGTGTCATAACCATGAGAAAATAATAAACTAAATATCGTAAAAAGCGAGTTGTTTATGACAAATTTTCTTCCAGCAGTAAAATACATCTAGAAGACTAGACCGGGGTTAATTCTCTCTCCCCCTCCATTCAAGCACCTCCCTTTCCCTCGATGAGCTTGAAGCCTTAACCAATAACAATGAATGGATGGATTTTCCGAAATGGGGGGGGGGACTTCACTTTCCCACTTTTAACCAATAAAAGAACGAACCACTGAGTTTTCAAGAGCACAAAGTCTATTCTACACCATTCGATTTTGGGAGTCCTCTGGGAAAACTTTCCTGCAGCAGTAGAAATTTAAAAACTCGATTATTTTCACTCTTGTAGAAAACAAAATTAAGACACATTTTTCATTCTCTTTCTATTTATCCTTTTCTTTTCTTGGAAATTTACACTCTATGAGCAGAAACTTTAATCAAAATTCCATTAAAATTAATTTGAAAGATATAAATACTACAAACACAGACATAAAATTAATTTTTTCAATGAATCATCTCAAGTTTTACTAATAATGGATATTTTTTTTTAGAGAGAGAGAATCACTATATTACTAATTTAAAGCTCCCATCTACCCGCCATTTTGATTTCATCAGCTAAATGTTAATCCTATGGAATTTCAACTTGAATTCTCCCATCTTTACTATTTGATCTATTTGAATGCAATAAAGTGCACCTGAAAGAGCAAAAAATAATGAATAATTCTGTGGAATTACTTTTTTCCTCCTATTTTTAAAAATATTTGAAAATATTCTTTAAAGACCGGAAAACTCAAAAACGAATAAAAATAAGAATAAAAATATTTTTAAAAATTTTAGGAAAAAAGTAAATTCCACAGAAGCATTGATTATTTTTTTGCTCTTTCAAATGCACTTTTATTGCATTCAAATAGATCAAATAATACAAATAAGAGAATTAAAGTCAAAATTTCATAGGATTAACATTACTTCCACGAAATCAAAATGGCGAGTAGACGAGAGCCTTAAGTTTTAAATTTTAAAATTTCAAGAAAATTAATGAACAAGTGGGCTGCGTGATGTTCATTTCCCCCCACTAAATATTAGTTTAACTCCTTCAGAAATAAGTATGAATTATAGAATTCACAAAAAAAAAGGGGGGGGAGTTAAAAGTAGTGATTTTAAGTACGTAAAACAGTTAAGAATACGTCATTTGAAACAAAAACACAAACTACAGAACCATTAAGTTATTTTTTTTTTTTAATTTATTAAATTCGAAATTATCTATTTCGAAAGTCCACTCTCTTATGTAGGATGGATCATACATCGGATTATGCTTTAAAGACCATATTTTTAAAGAAATATGAATCATTAATATTATCTGTTATGACGACACCGATCAAAATTATTCAACCTCGTTTAGGAAAACATCCTGCAGCATTTCAAGGAATGGATTTCAGAATAAACGTTTTGTACACATTCACGGAAATATTCCAGTCGTCCTCTACTTATTTCATCAAGCACATAACACGTTCGATTCTTTACGAGTAACAACGAATTTAGTAATCCTGCTATCTTCAAATTCCTCTTTTAATTTTTTTTTTTTTTTTTTTTTTTTAAATTTTATTAGCATTTCTATCTTCGCATTTGATAAATAGTTACTATTGTTATGCGAGTATAATCAATCATCTGTTTTTAGGAAAAAGATTTTCACGCAAAGAAATATTTCATGAAAATACCCTTTTGATAAACTCATTAGCTAATTATATGTTATCAGTCAAAGTCTAATAATGTTTTTGACTATTTTATTCTCTGTATATCCCAGTAGTTTTTAATAAGTATTTATCACAAAAATCGAATCCCCCCCCTCCCCTGAAAATGGAAGAATCAAAAAATTTACTTCAAAGTTAACACTTACGAAAACCATAAGAATTTATGGAAATAATTAGGTTTAGTGCTTTCTGTAAAAACTTATATATAATATAAATAATCATCATTTCTACTCCACGTTTCTATTGCAGAATTATTCACAAAATAAAAATATTTCGGGAAATATCAGAATTATAAAGCATTAAAAATTCTGTTTTAACCTTTGAAATGTCAAAATATCGTTAACATAAGATTTAAATAGTTACCAACTTAGATAATGTTGAACTTAAAATTAATAATAATAAACTATCACAATATTCAGGCATTCTATAAAATCAGAAGTTTAAGAATTTGTAGCTTTTGATTAGGTGAATCAACATCCTAATAAATAAATTAACTGGAAAAGGTTTTAAAATTGAAAGTGAAGCTATCAAAACAGATGAGCAGATATGACTTTAAAATTAATGATTTCACACGAATAGAAAGAATCATTTATATAAAAATTTATTAAATATATCCAGAATTTTCGTCTGTTTTTTTTAACATAAAAGATTTAAACTTTATCATTCAGTTCATGAACGATATACTGTATTTCAGAATAGTCATTCCTCTCCCTCATATAGCATATGCTAGGAAAATATTTTCCTCCATGGGAATTCCAGTTCGCAATGGCTTTTTTTTCACATTAAAATTTCCATCATAATATCTTTAGGAAAACAGAATAATGCGACAATAACAAATACGAGATGATAACACACTTTTGCAGTCCACGTGTCTAAATTCTTGTGACATAAAAAGTGGCTTCTACGGAGATCTTTGAATGGAAAAAGGAAGCGACAAGATAAAAAAAAAGGAATATCAGCAGTTTTCTTTTGAAAGGGAATGAAAGATAAATTTATGGTGAAGTAAGAAAAAATAAAAATTTAACAGAACATCAAAAACGACAAAGTTAGTTGAAAAATGAATGGAAATTAAACAGAACTGAATATAAAGAGATACGATTAAATGAAGGGAACAATCTTAAAATTATTGAGAACATTTCGCGTTATTTATTTCAATTAGCATTGCTTTAGAATAGGTATGTACTTATTAGATAAAGGGCTACAAAGATTGTAAAATTGTCCGCCAAAAATACAAAAGATGTGTATCACTATTTTTAAACAAATATTATCATCCAGAAAATTAATAAAAATAATTTTAATTTGTTGCGTAACTGATTTATCTTTTTATTTATTTTTGCAACAGCCAAGTATACTCATCAAAGAAAAAGAAAGTGGTATCTAGGAGGAATAGTCAGACCGAGTATTTGAAAGTTTGAACTCACTAACCACTAGAAATAACTAAAAACTGAGTGTGGGATATGAAAAAATTAATTGGTCAAAATAAATTGCATTGCAACTCTCAACACGATTTTAGATCCCCACTATTTCTTATGCTTTGTGCCACACCTCGAGACATAGAGTGTGATACACTTTGAATGGTGTCTCACTCAACTTATCCATGAAAATCGATCTTTAGCACAAAGATCTTGCAATTTTGAGGTGGTGTTGGAATCTTAACAGAATGGCCCCAAAGTTTTCTACGTTCACGACATAGTATCTACGCCTGTGAGGCAAGCTCTTGAAATAGCAGCGGTCTAGTTGAAATAGAGGACTGCGAATGCCCACCTGTAGATGGACCTCACGTATCTTTGAGACGTGAAAGTAACTCTGATGAAGATCAGCAATGATAGGGTACTGTGCGAAATCGCACTCCATACCTTTACACCCTACTGTACGAGCCTATACACGAGTGCGATTATTATCATCAATCACCAAGACAAAAGCGAAATTCATCACTAAGATAACCCGCTTCCATTCCGTATGGCTCTATGTTGCACTACCACTGCTGGTGGCTCTCTGATAATGGTACAGGCATTTACAGGATAATGCAATGATGCCCTCCCTACATTGTTGGTGTGCTTCCCGCTTGCCAGACAATTCCTATTTTTTCCATACTTGTACTTTGTGTAGCTCTCCCCGAGCCAGCTTGCTGTGACGATAACTTTCTTGGAGGGCCGCGGTAGCCTAGTGGATAAGACAGTGGACTCGTGCCCGGCGGTTTTCGTCATGTCATAGGTTTGAGCCAGATGCCACTAAAGACCCGCCGTGTAACCGGGGCTGATGCACATTAAATCTGTCAGGGTCCTAAGACCACCCGTTGGCGTGGTGTGGAAGTTAGGAGAGGGGGTGTCAGCTCAGGTGTCACTCGACCGAGATCCGTCGCCAATAGCCCTTGTTGCTCCTAGTGCGACGTTAATTAAACTAAACCAAACTTCCTTACACTCAATTCCGCTAGCAGAGTGAAACTGTTACATCTGGACGACCGAAATGACGTGTAATCCAACAAAATGACCATCCATTTTCAGGCAACCCCAGTCCAACTATTCAAACGCCAGCCGCTTTCTTCTCAAACGCATTCTCTAAACTTCAAAGGGATATATTAACCCCAGGTTATAATCAAAATTACGCATTTTTGGGAGAATATTTTAAAAGGTCTTCAGTAACACGGAAATTCACGTGTTTGCTGACATAACTGATGCCGCGATGCGGCAGACATCAAATAATTAAATGATTATTTACATAATCATTCGTCCGTCTGGGTGCAGCGTTTTTTGATGACGAACGTATAATGGTCTTGTCAAACGAATATCTGTTAATATATACACCTGACTAAAAAAAAAAAAAAATTCGTTCACAAATATGTGTTGGATCAAGAAATCGACACAGCATTATTTAGCATCGATTTTTTATTAGCAGACCTCCCAATACTGAACCGCTATAAAATGTTCCAGAGGGTAAATGTTATCTGAGCTGCGGTACTCACTACAAAATTCCGTACTGAGTGAAAACATTAAGGCTACTTCTATTTGATGTGCAGCAAGCAGTTTCTGTTATTTTGAAACGATGATTCTTAGCGGATTCGACTTGAATATCGCCGACCATGAAGCTTGTAAATATCATCAACTCTGTTAAAATAGCCATGAGTTTCACAGCATGTTTCTAATATTTTTTTTAAAAAAAATTGTCGTGATTTCACCTCTAAAATATATTTGAAATAAAATTACTTTGCACGAAAGGTACAAAAATGTGGCCACAAATAAAGTAACATATAACTGGGCGAATCCATGGAGAATCCGTACAGCTAGCGATTTAAGCCTCCCTGCAATACAATGGATCTGTTGGCGACGGACTTCGTACTTCAGAACATGTGATAGTGAAGTGAAATGGCGCAAAAGCTACAAGTTACGCCATATAATGTGTAACTGCGGTCTAGACGTTTGAAAAAATGGGAAGGGGGAATAAAAAAAAAAACAATGGCTGACGAGAAAGAGGGTCGAAAATAGAGAAGGATCGCTAGGGAATCCAGGGCGCATCACTCATGTTTACCAAAAACAGTAAACTCTGTGGGGAAAGAGAAAGATTATTAGGGTGTCTCGAAGTCGTGATGCTCACTTAAAAGCAAGCCCCTAAAGGGAGTACTTCAGAGCAAAGTTCGTTAAAAGTCGTAATATAGCTAACATAGAGGGCCACATTACTTACCAGTTCATTACATATATTTTAAATGGATAATATTGTATCACATAAAATCCAAATATTTACACAAAAAAATCCTATGAATCAATGTGAATAATCCACAGAAATGGCGCGACTGTCGATTGAATGCGACAATAATCTGATAGAAAATCTATTATTTCAAAACTAATATTTTCATACAATTAAACACTTGAAAAAATATTATTAAATACTTGTAAAACAATTAGCTATACTAGTACACTGTTATCGTTAATTTTTTTTGAAAACCGTGATTTCCATGCCGTATTTTTTTGCAATACTTTAAATGATCTCGGTAACATTAAAATGATTAATAAACTGTGAGGCATAAAACAAATGACTTGATAAATGAGCGATATAATTCAATGTCGAATGAGAGTCACTCCTGAAGTAAAAAAATAATTATATGGTTGGAATTTTCACAATAGATCTTCTTAATAGATCAGTTTTTATGCATTTTTTTTTAAACCCTCTACCTCAAGTTTGGGACATTAACCGACGCACGCAGCTCCCAGCGAAAATTTCATACAGGCCTCCACGAAAACAACATTCTTTCGTGCGAGCAGTGTTATAGCAACAGCCTATTTACGAGTTGTTCACGTAAAAGATGCATTAGCGGCGAAAATAAATAACTTTTACAAGGGCTAGACGCCGTAATAGGGCGTAGCGACGGAACGGAAAGACGCAGGCAGTCGACGCATGGGGGAATGGCACAGGAAACAGGTTTTAACCCAATACCGAGGCATAGAATATCCTGCACAAAGAGTTCTCTTATCCCACTCAGGCGTGCACCCCAGTCCTCCTCTACAGAATATCCCGCAAAGCAAGAGGGTTTTTATCGAATGTGCCCCCTCCCGACTGCAGAGCCAAACGAGACGATAGAAGGAGAGGGGGGATGTTCCTAACTCGAATTTTCCATCAGTTCGCATACCACCCGGTGCGCATTGAGTAAAGAGTCTGGCTACAGCAGTTGATTTTTTTGGGGGTACTAGATTTTTTTTCTTTTTGTATTTTTATTTTTAGCTAGAGATTAAACTAGCAGATTGCGGGGTGAACCGAAGAAAAAAGGTATTTGTCGATTGAAGAAGGGGAGGGCATGGAAGCCAACAATGTGTCTCGTTCAAGGCTTTTTCAAAGAGTAGAGTTGGATAGTAAGAGCTGACAACATGGCTTCCTCGCCTACCTACGAGTAGTTCATACTTAAAAATGTATATCCGAAAATCTTTCATCACACACGCAGTTTTGGAAGCGAGGTTAACTGAAAAATTACTCTAATCCTTTTTCCAAACCAATTAAATTCACAATGCCTATATTTGCTCTGAGGTTATGTAATATGCGGTTCCGTTCTAAATTTGTTAAGGTTTAATCTTTTAACCAACGGTTTAGAAATTTTACAAATACTAGATTAATTTTACAAATACTAGGATTATTTTAGATACAAAAAATTCCTGATAGTTCAATGTGAAAATGTACACTGAAATACAAAGGATTTATTGTTGAAGATATATAAAAACAAACTTGTATTTATTTAATATTTTTACATACAATTGCCGACAAAATACTTTTCTTTTATGTTACTTTTTAATATCTAACTTTGAAACGGTTTCCAAAAAGTAAAAGTACAATAATATTCACTGAAAAAATTAGTTTTACAAACCATACGTAATATAAAATACACCATTTTGAAGACAATGTTGCTTCGTGCAGTTAACAAAAGATATTATTCCCTGTTGTAAAGGGAAAGAAAAGAAGATTGCGAAATTCCTCAATCTTCTTTTATTCAATAAATCGGGAATAAAAAAAAAACCGCGTTTTTTAACTATAGTACATGCAATAATACTGGATATAAAATGTACATAAACGATATGCATGCTAATATTAAAGAAATTTTTAAACAAATGGGTTTCTATATATGAATAAGTCCTTAAAATTTTAACCATTAATGTTTAATTACAAAGTTAAGAGCATGGAAAATACAGAACATCGGTCCTTAAAAAGTTACTATTAATGTTTGTCGCATTTCATTGTTCAGAGGATTTATTTCACCATTATTTGCCGACGCACACGAAAAGAGCGCTCTCTCTACCGACGGGGACCTTGCATATTTTTTTCTTCTAAGAATTATGACTGAAAAACATTGGATAGGTCTTTGTCTCTCTCCTTCTAACTTAGAATATATAATTTCGTTAAACCAAGTTTCAGCAAGACTTCTCAAAGATAATATTCATTTCGCACATAAATATGCATACACATAAATGTGACCTTATAATGCGAGCAAGTGTTTTAATAGTATGATAAAAAAATTACAAATAATAATTTCATAAAATCGAAATTACAATCTCAAAATATATTTTAATGCCACACATAATAACGTGCTTAAAAATGGTTTTAAGATTTGGCCAGTGTCCATATTGTAAGTTTTTTCCTCAGTAAAAGAATTAAACTACTTTAAAAGAATTTTTTAAAAAAAAAAAAACCTATCGTGTCTAATCTATAATAGCATAAAATACCTGAAAATGTTGGGTAACTCAAAAAAATTTATTCATCTCAGTAATTACATTCTTTATTTCTTCACATACATGTAGTATCTTTTCTGAAACTAAATACACAATTGGTTACAGCAATTTCTCGTTTTTCGTAGAAAACAATTAACGCAAAAATTCTTCAAAACATTAATTCGAAAGTTTATAACACAGCTCGAACAGGGCGGGCAATTTACTTATTATCCAATATGTCACTGCCCCTCGACCTGAAGTGTTCAGAGACAAATACAAGTACATACTTTCGGTAAACCACAATGAAACATGACTCGTTTTCTAATTTCATCGAATGAATCATTTTCTTTTCTTGAAGTAACAGCATTACACCGAACAAACCAACAGAGATACATTTAAATATAAATTTTGTAATATTAAAAAAATGTTCTTTTTCGAGTCAGTGTTAATTTAAAAATTTAATTCATCAGACGAATTTAATTTACTGCAGGATAAAAATACATTCAGCAATATTTTCGATTGATTTTTAATTCATAAAAAAAAAAATTAACATCAGAAATATACGCATCGCTGATGTAGAAATTTTTTCTTTCTAATAATTCCAAAAAAAAATAAAAAAATCACGTGATTGGATTTTAAAAATGTGCATCAATTTTTTAAATACAAAAAAATATTAACCTTCTACTTATACAAATAAAACATATGACTATATTCTTTGTAATTTACATTAATTATTTTTTAAATCTATAACGGTACTTTCAATAATTACGGGACAAAAATAATTTTCATCATGTTTTAATGTAGCTTTACAAATTTACAAATTTTAACAAGTTTATTGGAAAATTCGAAAAATACAAAAACTTTTTATGCTATTTTCTTATATAAGTATTCAAGTTTATTTGTAATTATCAAGAGTTCGAACAGCAATTTAAAATATTCCAATTCTATATATATGACAAAACAAATTTAAATATGTAAATTTTATAATTTTTTTTTTTTTTTTCTAATTTCCTTTTTTTTTTTCTGTGCAAATCCCTTCATAACGAAATATAAACAACAGAATACAATGCGCTCACACACACACAAAAGTTAAAAAAAATAAGAATGCTACTAACTCTCCTAAAATGTTAACATATATTAGAAAAAGCACAATTAAATATATACGAACGAATTAAAACTAAAATAGCATGAAATAAGAATATTAAATGTTATAAATCAAGAAAATTTATTCCAAAAATTATAGACTATTTAAAAAGTTGCGTTTCAACTTAAGACAACACAAAAAGTAAGGTAAAGAACAAAATTCTTCATTCATGTTTGTCTTTTGCTTTACTACAAATAAAATTATTCTGAGATGTTCACCTAAAAATTAAAAGTCATCTTTTTTTTAAAAAAAAATTCCTACTATTAGCTCACACTCTCCCTATATATATCTTGTTCAATTTTCAATCGTTAATAAAATACTTTTTATTTATCCACTCAAATTCAAATACATTTTTTTAAACTTCTAGTGGATGACATTTGATGTTCATACAGTTTTTTCAAATACTAATTCATTTAATGAAATTTAATAAGTGAAAATGCAGTTTTGCCGAATCACTTAGCGCGATTTCAAAAATTGCCAAACTTAGCGTTCAGATAAAAAAAAAAAAAAAAAAAAAAACACGCCAAGCCCGGGATGCAGGCAAGGGTAGTCACATTTGGCAAAATACCACCAAATAATTCTTATCGCCAAGAGTGGTTGGGCTAAACTGCATTCCAGCCATTTAATTTACCGGATGAATTCATTTTAATTTTATATGGGAGAAAAAAAATTGCCACTTAATATTGTAATTCTGTCATATGTATAAACATATTTATATTAACTGTAATTATTTAATAACATTAACTAAAATAAAGTTTTTCTTTGTTGACCTAAGTAGGAATTGACTTTTTTTTTATATATATATATATATTACTTGTTAATAATTAAACTTGTTTCACGTTATTCAAAACATTTAGCTTTCATGCTAGCGTATCTATCATAGTTCCGATTTAAAAAAGCAATCATTATTTTCATTTAAAATTTTTGAAATTCCCAAAACTAAAACTTCGAGATATATTTGGTCTTTTAAAATAATAAAGTAAATACTTGGAAAAGACATTTTTAATTAACAGCGGAAAAATTTATTTCTAAAATAACTCACTGTTACAAATATACGATTCACACGAAGCATATTCGGTGTATGTAGTAGATTTTTATATTTTCTGTCGGAAATATGTTTCACATTGTTGTAAATTACGACACATACAATATGTTAATATAAACTTCTCTCCGAGTTTCTATATTAACTAAATATTTAAAGGGATGCAAGTTAATTTAAAATACGATATATTCTGTGTAAAATGTTAATTTGTGTACCTTTTTCCTTGCTTTATATGAATTAGCGTAATGCGAGAGTTTATTATACACAAGCAAATTTTTCAAATGTATACAATTATTCGTGATCTAGTGTTCATTCAAAAGATATAAAATACGCATACGAGTACATAATAAAATTAACAATGAGTAAAATGTACATCATTATTGAACTTTATTAATTTAAATAACCTCTTTACATATTTCATTTCATTATGAGCAATATCCTACTTCTTAAAAGAGACAAAATATCAGTTTTTCCCTTACCTCTAAAATGAGCCCTGGGCGTTTTATAATTTGTTCCAGAACACGCACTTTGTCTTAAGTATGCTTAATAATCATAATGTTACACAAGTAATATAAAAAAAAAATTATGTCAATTCCTACTTAGGTCAACAAAGAAAAATGTTATTTTAATTAATTTTTATTAAATAATTACAATTAATATAAATATGTATATACATATTACAGAATCACAATATCAAGTGGCAAAATAAATTCATCCGGTAAATTAAATGGTTGGAATGCAGTTTAGCCCAACCTCCCTCGGCGACAGGAATTATTTGGCGGTATCTTGCCAAATATGGCTACCCTGGCCAAAAAAAAAATCGCTAAGTTTGGCAATTTTTGAAATCACTCCAACTGGTAGGACTTAACTGGATTTTCACCAATTAAATTAAATTTATATTTGAAAAAACTGTATTAACATCAAGTGTCCTCCACTACAAGTTTAAAAAATTGTATTTGAACTTGAGTGGATGAATAAAAAAGTATTTTATTAACGATTGAAAATTTGAACAAGATATATATTTATATATATACACATAGAGAGAGAGAGAGAGAGCTTATAGTAGGAATTTAATAATAAAAATATACTCGCGTTGCACTAGTAGGATTAAAACTTGAAATCATTATTAGCAGAAATAATTCAATTTTTAGATTACCAAATCCAACTTACAATTTGAGGGGAAAGAGGGGAGTCAAATAACTAAATAACCTTGATGATCTGCAATTATATTTATATTTTTAGCTGGTGGAACAGGCTCACTGAGTATACAAATGCTATACAATACCAATAAAAAAATTCACTTATTTTTTACTAACTTCCAATAAACTCCGAAAATAGCATGTCTATAAAATACTCGAAATATTAGTGCAGAGAAGGCCAGCTTCAACATACGTTTAAAATGTACGTGTCATAAAACTCTCAATACAATGATAAGGACAAATAATGTTACATCCAATTATTGTTCATGTTTTCTCCCACACAAAGCTACTCAAGATTAAAATCAATAAATCAAAATTGTTATTGATTCATCAGTTACTGATTAGCCTAGAAAAGGAAAATTCCTTTTGTTCTCGATATTTTTCAAGATGAAAAAAAGGGAGATTTGCAAATAAATTTTTAACATATGCGATCCAACTTTCGCCCTCCCTTTCTAGTTAAACTTAAAATTACAAGATTAACTTTTAACTAGGTAACTACGGAATACACGATACTTTCAAGCGATACGGTAATATCGACCATATACACACACAGAAAAAAAGAAAGAAAAAAAAAAAATTGCAGAGTCATTACTCCATATGTGAGTGTATGCGCTCGCTCGAAAATATTGTGTATTTCGTAACCGCCTAATAATAGTTGGTCTTGTATATTTCAAATTTAGCTAGAAAGCCATGACAGAATTTGGAACGCATATTGAAATTCATAGCAAATCTTTATTTACCTTCTCTAAAATTATCAAAAACACATTGATTTCCCTTATCTGGAGCTAATTAATAACTGATAAATCAATAACAATTTTGGTTTGCTGTTTTTATTCTTCAGTAATGCGAGGGAGAAATATTTTTTTTAAACTATGAAAAGCAGTAAAACCTTCCTGGAGTAGCTTTTCTCGATCGATAGAAGTCATTCATTACTTTTGAAAAATACAAAAAGAGCGAAACGCATAAATATATATACAGTAAAACACATGAAAAATTAAAAATTCATCAAAACGTATTGAAAAAAAATGTAACATTAGACACACTAAAGTATGTAAAAAAAAATAAAATTTAAATATGGAAACGCAATTTTGAAACGGGTTAAATCTTTAATGTTTTGTAATTTTTCCCACTTCATTTCTCCCATTTTTAGATTAAAAGGTAACGAGAAATGTTAGCCATCAACATATACTTAAGGCCCTATATACACTGGTGGACAAAACCTTAGTATGGGGGGGGGGAATATTCACGTAGTGTAAAAGCCAAAAATTATTTGGATATTATACTTACCGATGTGGTGTAGCCAGAACATAATATACTACGTCAGAAAATTATTTTGAAGCTAAGTACAAAGAATGGAACATTTACAAGTTGACCCGAAGATAGAGCTGCTCAAATAAATTAAAGAACGCACCACCGGCACTTTTAAACTCATATTAGTATGAGGTATGCCCACCACGAAGTCCGATACAGCAGTCAACACATCGGGATGTGTGCTAGTTCGACAGCTCTCGGGTGATGTGAAGTTTTTCCGTTCCGAGCACAGAGGAGTGTCCTTGTTCGTTGGTGGAAGGAGTTGGAACAGCAAGACGTCGCCTTAAGGCATCCGAATCATTTTTAATCGGATTTATATCCGTGGAACGTAATGGGTAGACGAATCGTTGAATATCCGCCTGTTAACACAATCCTAAACAGCACCTGCGCGACGACATGTCGCGTTGTCAGCCATATAACACGATGTTTCCTGGAAAGCAGCACGACGACGAAAATGAGGCAGCAAAACTTCATTGATGTATGAATCAAAATTCATAGTCAAAGATGGAATCATATGTAGCGACATGCGACCATTCACCACGAAGCTGGCCCATGCCATCATCATTACACTATTAAGAAAAATATCGTGGTCTTTGATATATTGGGGTGGGTTGATACGCACTACCACTCTCACGCCAGATGAGTTGGCGTCTACAGGCAGATGAAAGAATGAATCGACTCTCATCCGAGAGGAGCACAAAAGCCCCGTTGCTCCAATTTCGATGCTGTCGACACCATTTCTAACGGGCGCAACGCTGCTTTTTTTGTCAGTGAGACATACACGTCTTCGGGTGAACAATCCCGCTTGAATTAAGTGTCTGGAAATGATTTTACGAGATAACCCAGTACCTGTGGTAGCACGAAGTTCATGTGCTACAACACAAATTTGATATGATTCCTTTTTTTTTCTAGTGAGACGATATCCTGTCGTCCGCAGCCGTAGTACTGCAAAGACGAACGCTCAGCTTGCGCCTACATCGCATTCCACTTGTTTGAAATGATGCCCGGGAAATAACACTGTGGGCGAATTTGAATGTTTCTTCAAAATCCGCAATTTGTCACCCAGCTTTCCGATGATCCTTCCGCCTAAATAGTCATCTGAAAATTGCATAGCTGGACGTATTCGAAATTTTACAATCGCCAATTTATTCGCTCATATTCCGATTTTATTACAACCAATTGCTACCTGTACATGCCGTAGCTTCCAATAATCTTCTCGCCATCGTCACGTGAGCCACGCCCATGTCCGTCAAAAATTTGCATACATACGAAGTTCCCCACTCCGTCATGCAATTATGATAAATTACTTATGTTAACATGGTTTTGTGGTAGTCAGCAGTGAAAATAAAATTCGCCCATAAATGTTATCTACCGGTGTATTTCCTGGAGAGCTTTTTAATTCAATTAGATAAAAACGTCTCTTCTCATACCTTTCATACAAGTTCCTCAATATAAAAAGCTTAAAATATTTTCCCGTATTCTATACTTCATCATCCGAAAACAGCAGAGATCTGAAGATGATTCAATGCCCCCCCCCACACACACTATTTTCTGACTGTTAAAAATAAAGAAATTCTATATTACACAGACAAAAAAAAATTGTATGTGAATTATATTTTTTTTACTTATTTTGAGAAAACTCTTACAAACAAACACAAAAAAAAAATATTTTGTGTTTGTTAATTAAAAGAAAACTTTTACAAACAAACTCACACAAAATATTTTGTGTTTGTTTGTAAAAGTTTTCTTTTAATTAACTCCCGTCTAGAATTATAAAATAGACTACATACTTTTTTTAAAAAAATGCAATCGGGTTTTTATAAACGATAGTATTAGAAATAGTAAACTATATATTAGATGTAGTACTCGTGTAAAAACTTTATCTCCAAAATTAAGATATTTGTGTGCCATAATTAACATTTCATACATTTGAGTATGAAAAAATATTAATCAATCTTTATTCAATCGCCTTTTCACAATTTATAATCTTATATATGCATTCAGAAATATACATACACACTATATATATATATAACACATCAATCAATAACTCCCGAGACTAACCCAGAGATGGCGCTCGTAGTAAACCAGTAACCAGGTCTTTCTAGAGTACTAACCTTCGCTTGAAACGTGTCAAAATTTTAAGTCGATCGGACCAGAAACAGCTGAGTTATCGAGGTTGGAGTAAAGTCGTTTTGTAGTTTGTTTAAAAAATGGAAAAAACCGAGTTTCGTGTTCTGATAAAACATTGTTTTTTAATGGGTAAAAACACCGTGCAAGCGAAACAATGGATTGAAAAATGTTACCCGGACTCTTGTCCATCAAAAGCAACGATTTGTCGGTGGTTTGCCGAGTTTAAACGTGGTCGAACCGACACAAATGACGCGGAACGCTCGGGTAGACCTGTGGAAGCCATTACGCCGGAAAATGTGAGTGAAGTGACAAAAATTATAATGAAAGATCGTAAATTGAAGCTCCGTGAGATTGCTGAGATGACACAGATATCATATGGAAGTGTATTTACTGAAAAAGGGTGTTTGAAGTGAAGTGAAAAAGGTTTTTTCCAAGTGGGTGCCGCGATTGCTTTCGATGGAACAAAAACAGCAACGAGTCGATGATTCAGAAAGCTGTTTATCGCTATTTACTCGCAACAAAAAGATTTGAAAGAAAAAAAAAAGATTTGGAAAAGCGTTGGAACGATTGTATCACCCTAAAAGGTGATTAACAAAAGGTGTTATGTTGATGAATAAAAAAAAATTTTGCAAAAAAAATGTTGTTTTCAATGTTAGTCTCGGGAGTTATTGATTGATGTGTTATATATATCATATAAAACAAGTATAATTTTTCTTTCTTCCATACAGTGATTAGCAATAAATTAGTAACAAGACAATTGTAGACTGCGATTACAATAATGACGTAAAATTAGCCTCACTTCAGAATGGATCTTCTATGGAATCAGGACTCGATTGAAACATCGCCATCCACGTCATTTAACAAATAGTGGTCGTGTGAAAAAGTTGAACTCTCAACGACTGTAAGTGTACATGTGCAATTCGTTACTTACTAATTTTTAAGACCAAAATAAATACTTAAAAATAAAGATGACACCGAACGCTTATTTCAGCAATTTTCATTCTAATAGATTATGTTTAATGAACATTGTCTTACTCACTCAGGTGGAACAACACGTACGTAATTACAGAGCACTTGCATAATTTTCAAATTCCAAAAGTAGGATCGCACAAGGAAAAAATTCTACTGTTACTAAGAATGATGAAATTAAATATGAAATAAAAATTAAACCTTAAAAGAGGAAATTTGTTTTCGCACATAAAATCGCTATAGGAGGTGAATTCATTGAAAGTATTTGAGTGAGTAACAGAAAGTTTAATGGTGCAGGAGCCAGATGTAGTCATGCTGAGCCAAACTGGTTAACATTGAGGGTCGAAAATAGAAACGGATCTTTAGGGTATCCCGGGGGAGCGTCACCCGTGTTAACCAAAGACAGTAAACCCTACGGGAAAGAAAAAGATCACAAGAGTACCTTGGGGTCATCACGCCCGGACCTACTTAACAGAAAACAAGCTTCTGAGATCCCCTGATATAATCCCGATTCCCCACTGGATGCTCAATTTTTGTCGCGTCTTACGACATGCATGAGCTACAGTGGGACTATTCTTTCACACCCACACGGATCTGAAAGGATTTATTTCTCACTGTACATACTTATCAAATTCGAATTATGGGCTATCAACAATTGAATAAGAAAAAAAAAGTTAATTTCTCAAAACAGAATAAAATATATTGTTCATAATACAAACATAAAAAAATGAACTGAGTAAAAATCACAAAAACAACTAAAAATATCCAATAATCAAAGAAGAAAATTCCACCGAGTTTGCACTCCAAATGATAAGATTAAACCAAAAAATCCCACTTCACAAAAAAAAAAAAGAAAAAGAAAAAAAAGATAATTCAAATAGTTTTATTTTTCCCAAGTATAAAATAAGTTTGATATTTTCTCTCATTCCATATCCTGTTCTATATTTTGCCTTCTGTGTCGTAATGCCAAACAGGCTTCCCATTTTACAAGTTTAAGTAAAAAAAAATTGCGTTTTCATTAAATGTTAATTAACTTTGAAGACATTGTACAATGAGCTAAAACATTTATGATCACGACGTGTTCAAAGTTTCTTAAATGAAAGATGTCATAAATTAGTTCATTGCTAAAAATATTCTCAAAAAAATTAAATTCAGACGAAATTCCTCGCAAATCTTACGGATCTCACTGCGGTGTAAAAAATCCCACGTCTACAGCAGATTTCTCCAACGCGTGTCTGAGTGTGTTGATGTCAAGCCAGTCTGATATAAGAAAAGTAGTACAGACCTCCTGTCGCGTCACACGTTTACAGAAACGAACTCCCGTCACCGGCAGCTGTTTCTGCTCATTGTTGAGCTGATGCAGCGAAGAGAAATGTGCAGCATTAGTTAAGTGGCATTTACGTAGTGGGAGTAGAAAAAAAAAGACCCCTCTCTCTTCGCAGTCTGGGTCTAGCCAACGAAAAGGCTGTCAATGTCCGACACAAACAAGCACGCCACATTGATATCACGTGAAATTTTATCTTTTAGCAAATGCAAATACTTCTTGCGTCAGTTTGCACGAAACGCTCAATTTATTCTTCCACGAATGCACTCAATGTTTAGCATGGAATCCGAACAAAGATACGACTAAAAAAACCATAGGAGGTATTTACTTCTATCGATAAACTGGCAATACGCAACTGTTCAAACTGTATTACTATAGTCTGCACAAACTTTTTTTTTTTCTTTCTCTTCCATGATGAAAAAATATTTATTTCCGTTCCCCAAGCAGCAATTCCGAAAATTATATATATTTAAAAAAAAAAAAAAAAATATCTAATACCATACGTCAACAATTACATAAAACAGCTCATAAAAACAGCTTTTCATAACATTAAGGTTTAAAAAGTGGATGAAATAGACGTAAAAGATATTGCGAAAAAAGGTTTTAAAAGTAAAAAATTTAGTATTTTGAAAAATATTCCTCGATTTTCCTCATAATATTTGGTTGGTTTCAATTTATGTCACTCTCGGGCTACATTAAGGAATATTGGATAACGAATCTCAAATTTAGAATCAAAATCAAGTGCGATGATTTTAGTTTGGTATGGAACTATTAACGTCGCACAACACGAGGGCTGTTGGCGACGGACCTCGAAATTTTATACCTCGGTCAAATGAGGTGGATGAAACCTGAGTTTAGTTTTAGTTTTTATTAACGTCGCACTAGAAGCAACACGAGGGCTATTGGCGACGGAACTCGTAATTTTGAACCACGGTCAAGTGACGAGGACGACACCTGAGCTGGCACCCCCCTCTCCTAACATCCACACCACGCCAACGGGAGGACTTTGGGCCCCGAACAGATTTAACGTGCATCAGCCCCGGCTACACGGCGGGTCTTTGGCGGCCAAGGATCGAACCCGCGACTGAAAGAAAACCGCCGATCGCGAGTCCAGCACCTTGACCACTAGGCTACCGCGGCCCATGGATGAAACCTGAGCTGGC
>BMAW01088834.1:0-102006 GCA_019974015.1 Nephila pilipes | reverse complement strand
ACCTGAGCTGGCACCCTCTCTCCTAATTTCCACACCACGCCCATGGGAGGACCCTACAGATTTAACGTGCCCGGCTACAAGGCGGATCTTTAGTGGCATCCAGACTCGAACCCACGACTCAACGAAAACCGCCGGCGACGAATCCGATCATGTGCGATGAGGACGACACACGAGTTGGTAGAGTACTCTTCTAATTTCCACATCGTATCACACCTTGTAAGAATTTGAAAGCTGTTTTATAAAAAGTGGAGTAGTCCCCATTATTTCACGCAATGAATCATGATTCGAACTGTCGACTCGATGTGACCATTAATATTGCGGCCAATTTTTATACTCGCAATGTGTCTTTAGTATGAAACATAATCCATTCGACTCCAGACGAATTTAATGGAAATGCATTTGTATCATTAGAAATCGGAAATTCGCACATTTTTTATAACTTTAACACAAATATTTAATTCTTTTTCCAAATAATCTTCAATGAATCAGCTCATATATTTTACAATGTACCGTAATATTTTCTCCGTTTATTATCCATTTAATAACGAGTTCATGCAATGTTGTCGAAATTTATTACGTTGTGCGAATGTGCGTGAACGCAATATATTGGACAACTAGAAGAAGGTTGATAACATCTTGTAATTTCAACCCATCATCAGATAATAGTCTTAACACCTAAACTAGAGCCTCAATTACTAAACTTTCTCACTAAGCCGCATCAAAGCTTTCATAGCATGTTTGATTTTTGCAGTGAATAACACAACCTCTTTTGTTTGATACGACGATTTCCATATATTCATAGTTCAAACCCATATTTCGACAAGAAATTCGCGATTTTAGCAATCAGGTTACCGTGGCCCCTTTGGGCATTATAAATAAAACCAAATTTGTTAAAATATCAATAATGTTATACAAATACAGTAAGATAAAATATAAAAATAAATAGCTTCTCTAAGTAAACAGCATAAACACAGAAAAATGCGAAGTTTTTCTCCATCCCGAAATTTACAAGATGTATAAAAAATGACAGTATTTATGTGGTCATTGGTGTCTTCAGAACACAAGCTTTCAGCGATTTTCAAATATTCTTTATTTGAGTACTGCCAATGATTTTGCCAAGTTCAACCTATTCATTTTCATCAGGACAGTTTTCACTAAGGGCACTCTAAACTGGAATGTCAAAGTCTCCTTTCTTAAAAACCTGCTTCCCATTGGTCCCTGTCTTACAACTCGCTAAACTGTTTTCGTCTCCCTACCGAGAACTATAGGAAGAATAATTGAATTTTGAATTCTAAGAATAGGAAATATTTTGATTGCACCACAATTTGCCTTTTCCCAATTTATTGTTCGCATTTTCAAAAGAGAGGAATTAACTTTTCGTTTTGTTGTTCCCTTGTCACCGTTACATAATTCATATGGTTTGTGCCGTCTTTCGGCCAGAGGACGCTGCTAATGCACGATGAGCTCATAAAGGGAGTTGCTTGTAAGCGAAGAGCTCAGTGGCAGGCGAGAAGCCAAAGTGTAGGTTGTGGAAGGCAGTGATAACCTAATGCTGTATCACTTTTTTTTTAATTTGCTACGTTGTTTTAAATAAACTTGTTTAATTTTATGGAACTTATTTCTTCGATTTAACCTACACACGAACCATCTGCTATAGTCACAAACTATCTCTTACTGAGCACAAACTTGTCTTGGAAACATCAAATGATTATTAACAAAGAAAATTTCTATTTTTATTTTTAAACTACTATTTATTTACTTTAGATACTTTTTTCCTGTGTCTCTAAATAAGAGGTAAATACATTAAGACCAGTCATTTATTAGGAGGTGTCCCTTACAAGAGGTACTTCTGGTACATCAGAACTGATTTTTTTCCAGGCGTGGGAAGGTGTGTAAGGTTGTCTCTTTGGGAGGCATGAGTAACGGGATATGTGATGTAAGCCGACAGTTGTTTTCGAGCTCTTGAGAGTGCGTAGAGGTCGTCCAAAGAGAAAGTGTGTTTAGTGCTTGTGTCGAGAGTAAAAATATCGCGAGCCGTCGAGCAGCGTGGTGACTGCAAATTTCGAGTTAAATTTAACAAATTTGCAATGGAAACTTTCGATACGATCCCCAATTACAAGGACGAAATCGAGTTTAGGTTTCAAGTCGTGTTTTTGAGTGGCAACAAAAAGCTCAAAGATTGCATGGGAGACATCGGTGATCTTGTTTTTCGTCAATGCGAAGATGAGGTTCACAAGGAATTTGTACTCGTGATAAAAAAAAAAAAAACAATAAATTTCATTTCGAAACGTTTGAGGATTAGAGTCCCCAGTGTCCGAAGGAAATCACCGATATCTGAATGATCCATCATACGCGCAAGTATTGACCAAACAAAGTCAAAAGTCTCTACAACAACCATCCTAGATTCCAAATCTGGATCCCTCCTACTTCTTTCTGTTTAAAGAGATTAAAAAAAAAAGTTGGAAAGGGCATCGATTCTAAACGATTGATGCAGTTCAAGCTGTTTCGAAGTGTTGCGTGAACACTCTGGAAGTCGATAGTCGCAAGGTTACGTACAAAACTAGGAAAAGGGTTATAAGTAATGCATTGATACAAGAGGATCATATATTGGAAAATTATTAACATTCGTTTCACATATAGCTTCAATAAATTCCCTTTTATGACTTCAATCCCAATACTTATTGAACAAACTTTGCACATTTATTTCTCTTTCCCTTTCAATGCGCACTAATCAAACATTTTGACAAATACTTCTGCCATTTAAAACATACGTATCAAAGAACTGTGATATTAGAAAGATTTGGAGCAAAACATTTATTTAAAATGTACTTTCAAGAATACACTCACACTTTAGCTTGCGAATGCGGGTTTTTATATATAAGCATTTCTTTAAAAAAAAATCAGTTTACAAATAAACTAAAGAGCAATTTAGAAGACAAATAATACAGTACAACTTTTCTACATAAAATGCTTTATACCCATGAAAAAAAAAATGTAATTTCATCAATAAATAATAATTGAAAGTGAACATATTTTATATGAAAAAAGACAAACTTGTTTGGTTAAAGAAAATCTTAAATTTAATGTATGTTCTATAACACAAATACCAATAAATTGGAAGATGAGACACACAATTATTCCTGAAAGAAAAATCCAAATTCAATGAACGGAGATTCGAAAGACTTAAAAGTTTACATTTATATGAAACACAAATCCACGCAAAGTTGAAAAAGAACTGCAAAACATGCTACTGGCAATGGATCTCAACCATTGTGAAGAGAAGAAAACAAGTAGTTCACACATTTTAGTTCCCGAGACTTTAAGCGAAATAGAATTAAAGCAAATAATAAAATATTGAAGAGAACAATAACATTCTTTTCCGAAATTAAAATTAAAACAAACGATTAATTATTAAACTGGATATATTTTAAGTTAAACGTAATAATCACTGCTGCAAAGTGAAAATAAAAAATAGATCTTTACGTATTAATCAATTCTTAAGACTAATACTTCAATGAGACGACTACAATTCAAACTAAAACCATTGTGAATCAGTTGGAAGAAATCAAATTAGATTACACCAGACAAATGCATTTCATATTTTATTCTGAAAAGTGATACGGGTCGATATTTTGTGGTTGTACAAAAACAACAGCCCCTTTGGTGGTTAAAATATTGCGACATAGTGCATTACAATGCACCTCCTGTCTGCGTCAATATGCAATTGTGAATCCATTTCTCAACCTTGAATTTTCAGAAGACGAAAAACAGAAACTACTCGACTGAAACAAATATAAGTCTAATGTTCAGTCAAAGCAATTCGATGCAATGTATCAAAATAACTTCATTGTTTAATTTTCTATATTTTTCTCGTAACAATACGATAAATTTCAATAAAATAAAAACACGATCGATGATTCATATTTTTTTAAAAAATTAAATCCAATATTTTTTACGATTATTAACAAATTAACTTAATGAGATTAACCATCTTCCCACTCGCATCCATTTTATGATTAAAATGCAGGAAACGTCCAGGTCTAGCTCAAAATTTTTTTCGCCGACATACAAGGTGTGGCTATTAAATAACGAGACTAACACCGTAATTTTTTTTTTTTTTTTTTTAATTTTGATGTCATACCTCTTTACTAATTCAATATACACCCCTTCTCTATCCCTACAACGTTCCAGGCGAATCCTCCATTGTTCGAAACAGTGCTAGCAGTCTTCTGTCAGCTCCTATAGGACGCGTGCCGTTTTCTCTTTCACAGCTTCAACGGACTCAAATTTCGTTCCCTTTAATGAAAATTTAACCTTAGGAAACAGATAGAAGTCGCACGGCGCGAAATCCGGCGAATAAGGCAGATGGTCATCACTGGGATGCAGTACTTGGCTAGAAACCTCTTCACAGACAATGCGGAATGACTTGTCCTTTCACAATTAGGGTCAATTTTTTTTCCTATTCTTTCACGGAGTTCAGCAAGAACGTGAAGGATTAATAGTTTGACCTTCAAGAATCCAGTGAAGGTACACAATCCCATGAATATCGAGGGGAAAAAATCATCATTGCTTTGAATTTCGATTGCTCATTCGAGCATTTTTTGGTTCTCAAAGAAGATGGGCTCTTCCAGTGCAAGGATAGGCGCTTCGTTTCAGGATCATAGGTTAAAAAAAAAACCACAATTTCGTCACACGCTATTATCCTTTCCAATAAGTTTGGGTCATTTACAATGGCATTCAAAGTGTTAGTACAAACATTTTTGCGAGCAACTTATTGTTCAAGCGTGATAATTTTAGACACCATTATTATGGCATTCACTTTTTGCATGTTAAAATTGTTATGTTTGATTTGCCGTACGGATTCGTTGACAATTCTAATAGTCTCAGCAATAGCACGAATACTTAACCGACGGTCAGATCGAACCGAATTTTTGGATATTGTCGTCCGTTTTTAACGTGGAAGGGCGACTCGGGCGTGAATCATCATGAGAGTCTTTTCAGCCATCATAGAAACGTTTAAACCACTCAAAAACAAGTGCACGTGATACATATTCAATGCTATACACTTCTTTCCATTCATTATAAGTTTCAGTAGCAGTTACTCCAGTTCATGTGAAATTTCACTACAATTCGTTGCTCACTTATCATTTTTCCGACGAAATAATAAAAACAACTTTAATTCGAACGAAGGTACGGGTATACGGATTTGTTTACAGAAGCGAAAGGCACGGTATTCGAAAGAAAAAGCTTCACCCTAAACAACTGTCGGTCGCAGGCGTTTGCTGCACACTTAACTTCTGTAGCAGCGTCAGTCTTGTTATTTAATATTCACATCTCGTATAAAATCTCGCGGCATTTAGACATAACATAACAATTAGCATGCCCAAAATCTGGCCCAAAGGAAGGCCTAATAGCCAAAAATACAACATGTTATCATGCATATATATTTTCAATATTTAACGTTGAAAAAAAATGAAATATCGAAATTCCACTTACTTCTGCTAACCTATTATTTTCCTATTGAAAACAAAAATACTGATCTAAGGTGCAAGGAGAGAAGGATGCGATATCATAGTTCACCTTCCTGTCTGGAAAAGAAAAAAAAAAATTGGCATGAAGAGTAGTTGTAAAAAAAAAAGTAAATTTTGAAGTAAGCAAAAGCAAGCAACTGAAAACATATCCTATTTTAGGCCCCCCCCCCACTCTTTTATATTCCTATCTCTCATTTCAACTTTTTTTTTTATTTTTAGCCCGCGCCATAGCAAAAGAAAATAGAACGACGCCAAAAAGCACGACAGATGTGGCGGATTGGGAACCCTTGCAATGCAAACTTATCAGAATTTACTTAAATACAACCCTACTTTTAACGTGATTTGGGACTGTTCAGCTTTCTGTCGCCAAAGTGTTGCATAAAATTGGATATTAATACGTTTTCAATAAACAAACATGTCTCTTTTCGTGGTAAAAAATAGCTAAAGCTACGAAGTTCCTATTAATTTTAAAACGTACCTACCCTCTCATTTTAATCCAGGTATTTAAAATCAATAATTTGTGACATTCCTGTAGCCACCGAAAGAATACGTAAATGGGAGATAAACGTCGTAAAGACTGGGTGTATTAATTAATAAATTCGTAGCAGAAAGTGTCATTTCTAATAAAATATTTAGCGCAACTACAATTTGTCAGTTCCTTCAATAGAATGTTTCTCTTGAAACACGAATAGGTCTACATAAACAGACTTAAGTACTAACAAATGATGAATCTTTTTGATTATTGAAATTTTGATGTATGGAGAGGATTGATTTGTGCTTCCCTAAAAATTAAAATGTTTTTCCCATAATTAAATTTAAATAGCGATCAAAATGAAAGGATCAGAGAAGTATGGTTCAGGAGATTTGCAAAGGTAGGAGAAACGCCGGCGAATTGAAAAAGCACAAACAGGAAGAGACCCCGTTAGTAATTATGGCACGGGAGATAAACACGGACGTTTCTGCCAAACCAAAGCAATTCAAAAAATAAATCAACAAGTATGGCTGAGCGACGTAAAAATCCATAAATTAAATAGAAAAGAAATGCTGAGCTTTATATATATATATAAAGATTTTTGAAAAATATGAGTAAACACAATCACTGACGCATGCGCATGTAGTTCTTTTTCATTAAAGGTATTTTCATAAAATCGTATCAATAATACTGCTAATACAGATTTTCCAACAAAAATCATAAAAAAAAATTGTTTTGTCCTCTTTTTAACTACCATGCCAAACAATTAAAAGCGATCGTACAAATTGAAACGATTTAAGATCTCATTTTTAAGTTTTCCACAACGAGACCTATGTCAGACTTTTTTTACTGTTTTATTTTTAAAAAAAAGATTAAAAACTTTCAAGACTAAAAATATTTTATTTCTCATACATCTAAATGACAAACACATGCCACTAGACTTCAGTGGCCACGAGCTAACCAAGGAAGAAACACGGCAACGAAGCAAAAGCTGAAAAGAAGATAATATCCGTACGAGCAGGAAGAACATTAAAAAGAGTCCGAAACGTTGAAGACAGAGTTTTAAAACGAGGCGATGATCAAAAAACAAACTCGCTACTCAAATACAAGTAAAGAGGCAGCAAAGTAACAAGATACAAAGAAAAAAAAAAGCGGGTTTATATCTACGCTCTGAATGTTTGAGGAAAAGGAGGCGATAAAGGGTCTTAAGTCCCCTGATTGTAAAGGGCAGACGGTGACTCGTCACAAAAGAGAAAAAAACCGACTCAGCGGAGATGAACATAAAGTTGTCTTTGCGACGCATTCTTCGAAAGTTTGAGGTTTAGAGAAAGAATGGCTTCTGAAGTTCGAATTTTAAAGCTTCTGGTAAATAAACCGTACAATTATGCCACGTGATATAAAAGGCCGGAACGTAAAATTTGCCAGTTCAATAAATGTCAAATGAAAAGGCGTAGATAACAGTGGATCTATTTAAGGAAAAATAAAACGTTGAATATGTAAATGTAGTATATAAATTTAAATACGCATGTACAAAAACTAAAGCTTTCATTGCTTTTTTAATCCGATTTTCAAAAAATAACGGTTCTTCATCACAACTTAAACGGTTTTTGGATAACATTAAAAACATACCCCTCTGTAAACTTTACAAAAAGCTTATAACTTGTTTTCACGGTTCTTTACATGGTTTTTCGACGAACGTATCTACCGTGCAGAAAGACTTTCCAATTTGTGTAATTTTATACGAGGTAAACAATTACATCGAACCATAAAATGATCATCAGCTGATCGCCTAAACTTATTCAACATACTTTGAATGTTTTTCCAAGAGATAAGTTTCTTATTCTTATAAGTGGAAAAATGAAATCTGAAGAAACAGAAAATAACTTAAAGAACTGATAAACTATTTTTCAGATAAGGTTAATTTAACGAAATCAAGCAAAAAAAAACTCTAGAAAAATTTATTGACTGCGAAATTTTATACAAATACATTAATTATAGAGCGCAAGATTTTTGCAAATGGAATGAAAGCTACAAGCACCTTAAATTACTTTCGACTACTCAAAAAAAAAAAAAAAAAAAAAAAAAAAAAAAGCACATAGTATAAGCGGAAAAAAAATATACATCTTAGTCCACTAGCAATGGAAAAATAATTGTAAAAGAGGATATTCATTTATTTGTTCAAGACTTTAAAAGCAAATATTGTTAAGGCTCCCATTAACCTTGATTTTGAATTCGTGAGCCAGTATTAATCCTATGGAATTTCTACTTCTCATACTTATATTATTGTATTTATCTGAATGCAATAAAAAGGCAACCAGAAGAGCGTGTTTCAACGGTATTTTCATTCTCTTCCTTATTTTCGAAAATATTTTAAAATATTATTTAAGGGCATTAACTTGTTTAATTACTATTCGGTTTTCAGTAAAAGGAACTAATTAACAAAGGTACACAAGAAATATATTTAACTTGTAAATTCATATTCTAACCACATTTAATATAATAAGGATCAAAATAAAAAGAAAATTTCATAAATTTTTTTTTAATTCTTTGTAAATCATTCTTACGATTTGCTAATTCATCAATATATATATATATATATATATAAACCTGGGGTAGCAAAATATCTTCGAGTTAGTTTTACATTATAAGCCCTAAAACATGTGTAGACAATCAAAAATATTCTATGGGAAAATTATAAAAGCATAAGCAAAATTTTTATGCATTATGCACATCGTATAAATGCTTTCATAGTTTTTTTTTATTATTAATACTTAATAAAAATGCAAGAATTATAGAAATGGTTCTTAAATTTAAAAATGAAATAAATTAAGACTGAAAATAAAAAATACAATTCAATGGAAAACAATTCAGTTTTTTATTCCATTTGGATGTGGAAATCAATTACGAAACGGACAAAAGAATCAAAGACCTTACCGATCGGAAAGTTTAGAGTTACCCGATTAGGGTAAACAATACCGAATTAGAAACAATTCCAGTTCGGAATCGTTTACCGTTCCTCGGTTTGTTTTCATAGGTCTAAATAAGAAGTCTAACCAAAACAAGTGTTCTGATTCCAAGGTCTTTTACTCCCAGCGGAAAAGAACTCGTTCGGAATTTTTCTTCATTCTAATTCCTCTGGAATCGTTCGATCTAGTTCTTATTGCATTCTCGCTGGAAGAAGCTTTATCGGATGCTCGTCATTGGGTTCGTCGGAAAATGGCTCTATTGCGGAAACTTTGTGGCAAGTGGAATGCCAGCAATAACTTCGTCCTTTTAAAGTGAAGTATAACCTTCCGTAATACGTGTTGTAGAAGTTATATTCCTGGGAAGACAGAGAGAGGAAAATGATTCTGAATAATTCAAAACAGCAAAGAACATGTTTCTGGCGGACCGCTGACTTGGGTGTTCCCACTCTTTTGGATAAACCGGTGTCGTTCTTTCGATCCCCGTCCCTATATGCCAAAAATAATGTAGCCGTGGAAGAGATACACCAATCATTTCTTCTCTTGACATATTTTTTCCCCCATTTCTTCAGTAAAGTAATTATAATTTCCTTTCAAAGCATTCAAATGCTTTGCGATCACAGTAAATGTGCTATCAGAAACCTTCACATTATTTTAGATTATAAACGCTTAAAATGTTTCAAAAATTTTATATGAGTGGTTTTCAACGTTTCCCCATAAAAGCAATTTTTCTTTTTTATTAATCCTCGAATTGTGTCATGTACAATAAATATACCTGTAATTCCCCTGCTTTGTAAGTATAAATTTAATTCATTAAGTTTGAAGAATGTCTGTTAAATTCGAGAGCCTTAAAACAAATTTCAAAAGCGCAATGATTTTTCTAATTCTCTGCTATCGCCCAAAAATACAGCGACTTCTTCACTAAGTTCCACGGGTCTTGTTAGTACTTTCCATCTTCATAACCAAAGTTCTTCTGTCTGCGAAAATGTTACTTGTTTCTTCTTATCTATTCGCAGAGCTTTTTCAAATCAGCACGATTGAAACGGTCTTGATGTTATTAAATTCAATATTTCTACAGTAAATTTCAAAACATTTTTTTTTAAATCATCCGTCATAGACTTTGATTCCAATGTATCCCTGTGCATCTTGCAATGGAGTTCGTGATGCATTTGGACAACTGCAGACACTTGAGTCACAACACTGCTCTTTTTACTGCATATAGTTCAAGCACGATCTTTACATAGCACGCGACACATTTCATCCATCCTAAATCTTTGGATTTTTTTTTATAAATGTCGAAAGTATTGAATATTTCTTCGCTAGCTCTTTGAATATTTGGCTCACAAAATAACATCTCTGAGATTCGTTGTTTTATGTGTAACATATGAAAATAAGCAATTAAGGAGGCAAAACTTGTGAATCAGTAGATTCGTCTGGTTCTTGCGAGAATCGCCTGATATACTCACAAAATTTAAGGGAAAATATCACCGCACATCAAAAATGGAAACAAATCGTGAGCATTACTTCACTTCAAATCTATGTAATTGCAATGACATAACACATCGATCAATAACTCCCGAGTCTAACATTGAAAACAACATTTTTTTTGCAAAATTTTTTTTTTATTCATCAACATAACACATTTTGTTAATCACCTTTTAGGGTGATACAATCGTTCCAACGCTTTTCCAAATCTTTTTTTTTTTTGCAAGAAATCTTTTTGTTGCGAGTAAATAGCGATAAACAGCTTTCTGAATCATCGACTCGTTGCTGTTTTTGTTCCATCGAAAGCAATCGCGGCACCCACTTGGAAAAAACCTTTTTCACTTCACTTCAAAAAACCTTTTTCCTGGTCCGATCGACTTAAAATTTTGACACGTTTCAAGCAAAGGTTCGTACTCTAGAAAGACCTGGTTACTGGTTTACTACGAGCGCCATCTCTGGGTTAGTCTCGGGAGTTATTGATCGATGTGTTATACATTCTTACATTTCTAACATAATTGTGTTAGAAATGTAAGAATTTATTCCAAGCAATGTATTTAAGATATCCACAATGTTATATGCAAATGATGTGTTAATTGTACAATTAACTGACAAACCATTATCATTAGGCAAATTATTACAGGTATATATATGTTACAATCTTGAAAATCCAAATGAAATCCAACAAACAAAATGCTTATATAAACTCTGATTCTCAGACATATCATTACCTATGCCAGCCCCTTCTCGGGTTCCGCACCAAAAACAAATGAAAATACAATTGAAAAGGTTCGACATTTTATCCTCAAATTACCGGCGCAATCTGTGATATGCGAAATGTTGAACTGCGAGCTATTGTAAATTACTCCTCTATAAAATAATTACAAAAATTTCCTAAAAAATTCTTAATAATATCGATAACTGATAATAAATCCCTCAATAAAATTGAAAAATATACTCCAAATCATCATACCAGAAGACCAAGAAATACCTTACTTGGTTAACATCCACTCCACTTTCCAGCGAGCCAATCAAAATTCAGCCTTTCCCTCAACTGTGAACTTCCAACGCAACTCATAAATCCCGTCTTTAACTAAGGTGCCTCCAAAAATTTCTCTTTAAATTTTCTCGAGCATTTGCAATTTTTTTTAGGGTAAAACCTAAACATCACTATTTTTTCTAACTTCTGGGCAAGCGTAGAAAAACAAAGAAAAACTAGCCCACAAATTCCATTCCGAAAGGAGGTCAGAGCCCAACTTCGTACAAGATGTAAGCACTTCTCTTTTTGAATTTCGTTTTTCAGACTGACGTTATCAGTCATGTAATTAAAATACCAGTTTTATTTTAACACGTCACTTCGTTTGTGTTTCTGCTAATGACTGAACTCTACTTATGTACTCGAATATTAGGATTTTGCATTAAAAAAACTAAATTACTACTAATGGCTACTAAAATTCTATAATAAGGGAAAGGTCATGATACAATATTAACACGGATGCGTTGTTTAAATGTGCTGATAAAATTTACTTGGGAAAACGGTTTCGTTTGCAAGTTTGAGATTATCTGCATCTTCAATCAATGAAAACCCTACTGATATGTAATCAGAATTATACTTTACTATTTTTCATCGTTTCGGTCTCCTTGAATTTGAGCTTGAAGATTCAGAATCGTTTGCATTCAACGTCTTTTTTATCAACTACTTAATCATAACATAGATACGGTAAAATAAAAATAAAAAATAACACCAAGAATAAAGCAAAAGATAACAAACCATTTCGAAATTAATGTGTACGCATAACTAATTGATTTTCTGAGCGAATGAAAAGTGTCTTGATTAGGTAGACGGGGTCTTGAGTATTGCATGGAAATATAAAACCGCAGATAGGAGGAACAGTCGACGTTACAGATGAGTAAAGGGGGGGGGGGGATACAGTGTTCTTTATATACGACAAATTGCAAAAAATTACATTTCGTTTTTTCATTTCTTGTCATTCATTTGTTTGGATATTGAGCTTTTTGTCGTGTTGCTATCAAGAGGCTCGATGAAAACTTATCGCAATTTTCAAAATTGAGGAAAAATACAAACATTCAAGGTCTTGTCACGAAACACCAAAAATTGACTGAGACTCGCAATTTGGATTTGATTGATTGTTTTATTGACGTCGCTTAGGAACAAACACGATGGCTTTTAACGAAACTCGTAATTTTGAGTAGAGATAGAATGAAAGGTTTCATGGCACAGGAGACTAAAAAACTATACTGCACACCTCTCGTAATTTTGAATATCGATACCAGAGCTGGCACAACACTCTCCAAACTTCCACACCAATGGGAGGACTTTGAGCCTCACCAAATTTAAAGCGGATTAGCTCTGTTACACGGCGGGTCTTCAGTGGCATCCAGACTCGACTAAACGAAAACAACGCCTCGCGACAATGACCCCCCCCCGACAACCGCGACTTTACGCACAGTTTGAGAAACGCTGATGTAGAGTTTGTCTTAAATGGCCATTTTCAAAATTTCATCCGAATTAGTGACTGATTTCAGGAATATTTCTATGTTGCTACTAAAAAACTCATGATGTAGCGGGCTGATATGCAAGCTAAATCTGTCGGAACTCTAAGTCCTAAGGTTTGGATGATGCGGACATTAGGAGGGTAGGTTGAAGATCAGATGTCGTCCTCATCACTAGATCATAGCTCAAAATTATATGCCTCTCCAGTAGCCCTCATGTTTGCTTCTAAGAGGTGAAGTTAACAAAAAATCAATCGAATTGAGATATTTGAAAAAAAATATGGGTCTATTTTAAAATTTTGGAATGATATACTCCTTACTTTTAATACAACCTAAGAAATTATATATTCACTAAAAATAACAACTTTTGTAGTTTCAAATGCAAATACTCGATTAAAAATATTTTTTTAATTTTTTTACCATTATTTGTTAAAAGCAAACAAAACTAATTTTTGAAATAAAGATCAATTTTTCAGATCATTATATTTCCAAACAAGTTACATAATTTAAAAAATACTTCAATCTATACAAAGAAAATATGCTACAAATTTTATCTTCTTTACCTTGAATGGTTTTGAGATATACAAATTTAAATTTGTAAAAAAAAGAAATGTAGAAAGCCCTCTGAGAAAATGAGCTTTAAGTTTTAAAATATTGTAAATCAATCACATTGGTGTTCATGCATATCAATAGTTATGCCTCCATGTGCACAAATATCTAAGTTTCTAATGACATGATGGTTTTACCACAACCACACATACCACTCCACAACTTGTACCACACATATCTCTAAAAAAACATTTACTACTCTTACCCCACAGCATTCTATTTTAATTTTCAAACATAACTGAATTACTTGCAAAATATTTTCCCGCATACTAATATATACATATATACACACACACACACACGTTATTTATCGGCAAAACAATTGAAGGCCTGAATAATGTTTAGAAACTTATTTCACTTTTATTCATAAATGAATACAAATTAAGAATTCTATTTAATGGTGTTATACACACTTCTATTCAAGATATATCTTCCTATTCAAGATATTTCATATTACAAATATCAAAAAAAAAAAAAAAAAAAAAAAAAACTAACAAAAATGGATGCTATGATTATGCCAACACAGAACAAAAAATGGCTAAATTAAATATGATTCTTAATTAAAATGAAACAAATTTTTACTGAAATCAAATACTAAAAGAATATAGTATAATAAGAGAATATTACATCAGGTAATTCATAATGGGAACAATAGCAAAGAAACAATCATACAAACACAACGAGCAAATGTTATCAAAAGGATAATAACAATGCAAGTGTACAAAGATAAAAATGCCACAGAATTGATTTAAAAAAACAGTAATGAAATAACTTATACGAACAAATTAATTTAGAGAATTTATTTAAATAAAAATCAAAATGTAAATTTTGTAAAAATCATGTAAATAAAAATTTCTATCTAATATATATATATATATATAATTTATTTTAAAAAAAATTAGAGCATTTTTAGCCAATAAAATAACCAATTAAAACTAAATTAGGGTTAAATTTGAATATTTTTCTGATATCAGATTTAGTAGATCAGATGAGATAAGATTCGTTATGAATTATGCTTAACAATGTGATTAAATGTGACTTCTCACATGTTATGTGTTAAATGTGACTTCTCAAGACATGCTTTTTTCTTTAGTTTGTATCTTGAATATGTTAATAAAATTCAAGATACAAACTAAAGAAAAAAGCATGTCTCGAGAAGTCACATTTCTTTGACAAAGAATAAAATTTAAAGCTATTTTTACCTTCAAATTTGAAAAGGTACTTCAACAATCTAATATTTAAGATTCAGATGGAGTATACATCTGGGAAAGTAAAAGTTGAGGTTTATAGCACAATAGCTAAATTTGACAATGTGCTTCACCAAACATGTATATCTGTATTCTAGATATTAAAAAAAGGGAGAAAATTAGTTAACAAGAAGAGCCAAAAATAGTAATGGATTGTTTGGGTATCACGGAGATGTGTCGCTTATGTTTACCAAAGAACAGTAAACTCCACGGTAAGAAAAGATCACAAAGTTACCTTGGGGTCATGATTCTCATACTTATTTAAACAAGTTAAGCCCTTAAGGGTAGTATATGCCTAGATGCCACGTTCAATTCTTTAAATGTGCTGCATTTAACCTTAACATGGCAACTCAATCCGAAAAAGTCTCATAGCCAAAAGAAACAAAATACCACCAATCTAGGCATAAGCTGCATCAACATATTAAATAACTATTATATATTTAAACAATAAAGTACAGTATGGGAAACTCTAAAGAAACCATGGTTGGTTAAGCTTTAATTTGATGAGCAGGCCAGAAAACCAGCTTATGATGAACACACTACAAGACTTTTCTTTTAAGAATGAAACAATTCTAAATACATATAGAAACCACAAGAATAGACATTTAAATCTTGATAATTAAAAAAAAAGCATTAATTAATAAAATCACTTATCAAAAAACATGTAACGAAAGTAGATTACTCTCAAGCATTTATCCATACCTTTAAAGTAATTGGTCAAATTTTGAACAATTTATCTTTTGGGTTTTTTTTTTTTTTTTTTTTTTATATCGATATAATATAAAATTCCATTACTTAATAAAAAAAAAAAAAATGTCCCTTTTTACCCAATGGAAAATATTCACAAACACCTTCACTCACTTCACAGTTATATGAAAATTTCATTATAAAGATTCTTGAAATTCTTCATGGTATACTTACATAAATGTTTATAACTTTATTCACAAAAATTTTAAATAAATTTAAATGGTTTTATAGGTGAATGGTTCAATAATAGTGCCTCTTCATTTTAAAAAGCCCAAACACAGTTTACATATCAATTATAGTTATAGATAAATATGGTTTTCCCAAGATAAATATTTAGGATTAGGCCTATAAATAAAACACAATTGAACCTGTTAAGTTCATCATTACTAAAATAATCATCTATGCAAATTATCTATTGATCACATTGATAGTGACCAAAAAAATTAATTTAACTTCAATAAATGGTGCAGTTTAGTCCATTCTAAACTGAGGTGTTGAAGCTGTGGATTTTGCTCTACATTTTATTCTTTTAAGCTAAGTATCCTTTCTTCACATAGACAAATTTAAAAATGCAACAACCCAATTAGCAATCATAATATATTTTTCATGAAAGCCCATATTCAACATAGTGAGATCAATGCATCTGAAAATTGATATTTATAGTTTCATTTTGGGTGCAAAGACAGCTATTAAGTAAAGCCATGCATGATCAATAAATTGTACTAAAATAATTAAATTATACAAATATTCACTAATAAAAGAATAGTTTAACTTCTTAAATAGTAAATAAATAGAACATTAAACTATGAAGAAATATTAATAAGTAATCTGATGAGCTTCTTGATAAACAGTATTAAACATTTTTCCCATACAGAGCAAAAATACATAAATTTTCAGCACTGCAGATTATGAACACAGCTTATAAAAGATTTTTCTCAATATTATCATTTTCAATATATTCTACGAATATGTATGATTCTTTTTACAGTAATTTTATCACCTCTAGTTTCCTGTTGAATAAATAGCATTTAACAAAAGGGGAAACAAAACAAACAGATCATATTGCCAAAATTAAAATTTACTTTTGAAAGAATACTCTTTGCAATTGATTCATTAAGAAACAGATCATAGTTTTACTACAAAAAATAAACACATAAAGATCTCCAAAAAGCTACATTAAGTATAAATTAAAGGAAGCAAAGTAGACCATGACATCATGCAATGTAATATGTCCCAGACTTATGTATGCTGACAAAATCTTCCTTATTGTTCACTTCAGTGTTGAATTTCAAAATATTTTCAAAGTATACACCATCACAACTAGAAAATTCAACATACCAAATTTCGTGTTTCTAGGTGATTCCATCCCCTTCAAAATAATAAATTCTCCCTTTTTATTAATATCAATTAGGCTTAAATCTAAAGTGGCGGTCAATTTTTGACCAATTTCAAAAAATGAAATTGCACCAAAAACTTATGCACATCTTATGAACAGAAAAAGGTTAGGATGAAAATTGTTGCATTAGCTAAACATTGGAAATAGGTGAAATGGGAAAGTGCATAAAATATCTCCAAAAAAATTTGTTTGCAGGAATATACTTGCAGCTCTATCTGTAGATTTTCTTCAAAGATGAAATCAATCTACAATTATCTGAATTACATATCTAATCATTTTTTTTTAAAAGAAATAAACAGAATAATACAATTTATTTTAGTCTATGCTACAAAATCAAACTGGATTAGAATTTCATTTATGATATACTAAATGACAAAGTTAGAATTAAAAATATATTATATATATATAAAATTGAATTTAACCTCTACCTCCCAATGTCTAATGTGAGAGCCAACAGTATTATTGATTCTACATATTATTAAATATTAGTGATATGTAATCAAACCTCGTTATGGTGAACTTTTTCACTGGTTCCAATCAAACTTCTATTTAACTCATGTTATTTTAAATGCTTTTAGTAAATTCCAGAAGAAATAAAAAAAAAATCATTTATAATGAACTGAAATTTCTTTTCCAAACATTTTTTTCCAATTTTTCAAAATAATTGTACAAAAACATTTTAGGATCCCAAAAGACAGCATTAATAAACTTGCCTCAAATCCCTCTCTTACACTTTCTGCATCATTTCTAGGATTCCACTCTTCTACTATACAGATCCCACTCTTCAAACAACCCATTGAAAAGTAAGAATAACAGGATATATGTATGTTAACATTTAAATATAAATAGCTTATTATAGTAACTGTATGTTATCACTATAATTGTTTCCAACAAAATAACCATCAAAATCTAACAAATTTCAATGTTTCCCCAAATTTATATATAGTTAACTTTTTATTGGACCCATAGATGGTTCATGATCATGAGTTTTTCCACTGTATTAAGTTTTACCTTGAGAAAGTATAATGCTTGAATGAATTAGCACAATAAAGTAATTTTCAAAATGTTGATTAATGCATTCTGATTAGAGATATTAATGAGCATCATCTTTTTTAGTATTTATCATTCACAAATGCACATTAATATCAACAGTACTTTTCCACTCAAGTCTCAGATTTCAGTCTCAAAATGGTGTACTTGAATTATTTGTTAGTCATGAATTGGGATCAATTCTAGTATCATTCTCTAAATTTAGTTCCTTTTCTTCCAAGTTTTCCTTTTTTTTTTTTTTTTTTTTTCATTATTTATGTATTTATTATGTTAGTTAATTTGTATTGTTATAATTCTTGATACCCATCTCTAAAATTGGGAGAACCAGGAAATTAGATCAAATATAGAAAAAACAATTATATTCATAGCAGAAATAAAACATGTAAAATTAAAGAAAATTAATAAGCATTGCCAACAAAAGAAATAATTAATTAAATAGGAATGAAATTAAAATAAAACTGGAACAAAATGTAATTGTTAATTATACTTTAATTCCCAAATTTTTGCACAGCAATTCACAAAAACATTTATTTCAAAATCAAAAACATAATTCCTATTCCTTCATGCACACTTATATATCATTATAAATCAGTTTGAGCAACACATTTATGAAACAATTCATGTCAATATACTACAAACATAGGATATAGTGTTAGGATAAAACTCTTAAATATTACTATTTCTAGAAAATAAATATAAATTAAATTAATAAACTCTGAACAAATCGTTTCTGTTCAACTTAAATTGATCATAACATAATTTCAAAAATAAGAACATTTCTTGATAAATAAATAAGAGTACAATCTAGCTTTTTGTTGAAGATAATGATTAAAAATTTCATTTCCTGCTAAAGCATACAAGTATTATTAACACAAATAAATAAAATTTAGCATGAATTACATCAAAGATTTATAAAATTAATGCAGCAAAATTTTTTAATCAAAACAAATCACTGTGCTTTATGTAGTTTCGTGCGAAACTACATAAATCAAGGTACCATACACAATGCAAATAATATTACTCTCTATGATGTAGGAGCTCCAGTCTGTTTCTCACTTGAACTTTTGACATAAAAGCATTAGTTTGTGTGTATGATGAATCTTCCTAAATTAATGTACAAGTATAACACACGCAAGTTAGCGTATATTTTTGCACCATAAAAATTAAGATGCCACCTGATTGGTACACGGACATGAAAACAACTTCTTGTCGATACTGTATCACTCAAAATTGCGAAAAAATACCTTCAAAATTATTTAAAAATATTGTATATAGTTCCAAAACATATTGTGTGACAAAATCAAGCAAAAAAATTATTTTACAATAATCAATTAGTGATAATCAAAGAACATGTTACATACCTCCTGTGATCCAGATTCTGACATATAATGCGAGAAGTTAATGGACAGACATAAAATTAAAAACTGCCATGAGTACACAACTCACATAAAAAAAAAATTAATTATAATTTTAATGTTACACGTCCGTTCATTAGATGAGTACACTATTAAACAATTTGCTATCGAAGTCATTAATGTTATTGTAATCAGAGGTGATCTAGCACAACCTCAGAAAAGTTGTTAGATTACATGCAGAAATAAAATAATACACTGGGATATTTAAAGCAAGCCACATTTAAACCAAATAATGTTTAAGGAAATTTATAAAATCCTAATGATACGGACACACTACAACGAAGAATGAGCATTAATAACTTGGAAAGGAGTTGAGAGGGAAACACTAGTATTAAAAAACAATAAAACACTAGATAAATGCAAGTGTGGATTGACGTCATGTCACATGATCTTTAACAGTTTGAGCAAACGATGAACAAATCGATTTATTCTTTCACATTTGGATCTTAAAGATTTGGTGCATTACTATTCCGATTTTCAATTATAATACTACTGAAAAAGAACATTTTTCTCTTTTGTAATTAAAATTTAACAAATTGTAGGAGATGGTTAAATTATTGGTGCAATATTCATTTTAAGAATTCATTGAAGAATCCTCTTACATCTCTAACCAACCCGCCAGAAGACAAAACTACTATCAAGCAGCTAAACAAATTTCCTGATCTAAACAGAATCTCTAAAATATCTTATCTCTACTTTCTTCCTCTGAAAAGTCTCATCTGGTCTGAGAAATATTTCATTGAAGCCTCAAGCTTAACCACTTCTGAACGAAATGGGAAAATGCAATAGTTATCATACAACCTTAGCTCAATCAAAATATAAAAAAAAAAAAAAAAAATCGAACAAAACTATAAATCTGCTTCATCAACACATCTACAAAAATTACAAAAAAACACATCCTAGAAAGCATTAAAAACCACGGTGGGGAAATCAGCTGTATTATATCTCAGTAATGAAGAATGATGTAGTACACTCCACATTCCATTATCAATATTATTATTATACATAGGCAATCATCGCTCATCAAGAAAGGCTTTGAGCGAAAGGGACCCCAACCAAATACTACTCATGATTTTGAACCATGCTCAGGGAATGAGTATATTGATATAAAGACCGCAGTATAAAACAAACAAACAAAAAACTCAGATTTGAAACCACTTCAGATTGCTCGATGCAAAGGACATATTTAGCCTCAAAGGTGCTAACAATTTAAAAATAATCATCAAGTAATTTAATTAGACATTTGAATTAAAGCAAACAATAAAATAATGAAATCGACAAAGATATTCTTTTCAGATATTAAAATTAAAAACAAACAGTAAGTTATTCAAATGATTATTATTTAAATTAAATATAATAATAGTAAATCAATATTAAAATCATTTGACCCCAAAAAATTCCAAGAAAGAAGACAAACTAAAAAGGCGTAGTTTGAAATTCTTGAGGCAAAATAACAATAATAAAAATAATAATAAATAAGTAAAATACATTCTTAAAAAAAGTTCTATGCAAAGTTTTGCAAAGAACAGATTCAGCCACTCAAGGGCACTTTTTTTTATAGTTAATATTCAATTACTTAATTGAATATAATAATTAAAGTAAATGATGAAATATCGAGAAATGGACAATAGTAAACTTTTCTGATTTTAAAATTAAAGGAAACGATATATTATTAAATTGAATATATTTAAGCAGATTGTAATTAAAGTTAAAGTAAATGAAAATTATTAAATTGAGAAAAAATTTAATCGAAATGTATTTGAAATAGAAGCAAACGATAAAAAATTGAAAAGTTATCTAGTACGCCAAAAGTGATCCACCTAAAACAATAACCCCTTAGCTGGCTAAAAAAAGGGCTGCCTCACAGCTGTCTTAAAATTCTCAATAATGTTATTGAATATATTTAAGCTCATTTTCAGTAATTTCTTGATTCCTATTTATATATGATTTAAGGTAATACATAAATTGATAAGTAAAAAAAAAAAAATACTTAATATTTATATCTTTTTCATTTCAATCCAATAAGAAAATTGAGGGAAATTTGTTACGACATATTTTTGAAAATTAAGTTCATTAGTTTTGAAAGAAATATCAAAAATATATTATATATTTTTTGTTTCAATCCGATAAAAAATTCAGGATAAATTTATTATGACGTATTTTTAAAAATTAAGTTCCTTACTAGTGAAAGCAGACAAAAAGAAGATAAATTTTGGAAAAGAGGTCAGCTACGAAATTTTTGAGAAAATTAAAACAATAGCCCCTTTGGTGGCTAATAAGAAATACTTTTTATTCGCAGCATTTTAAATTAAAAAAGAATTCTTAACGTCCATTCTTTTATAAATAGTTTTTCCTATTTTCTTTTTTATGCGTTATCATTTATGCTGCATAAAATATGAATCATCAAACTACAATGATAAATTATGGTTGCCTCGTCACATTGAAAGAATTGAAGAAATAGGAATTACCCAACCTAAGGTAAGCATTCATACTGATTTTACCACTGCAGTATTGATTTTTTGTCCCGATTAATCACAAAATGTAATTAAATATGCTTTGATGTGGAAAGAAAAAAACAAATTAATTTATCACTACATCAAATATTCGATTTTAATATGCAATCTTAAATCAACTCCTAGCAATATTCATTCAAAAACGACATCTCTAATTTTGTTCCAGATACCGGCGGCTCAGTGTGGCATTGTGTGTCAGATATGTAGCAATTCATACAGTCATTCATCTCTGTGAAAGGAACGTTTCTTATTTAATCTATTTTGATTTCTTCCGATCAATTCTCAATGGTTTCAGTAAACGTCAACACAGAATGGCAGAAGAAGAAAAATAAAATCAGAATTACCTTTTTCTATCCAAACAATGATGGGTTCATATGTGTTTTTTCTATATTTTGAACTATATCTTTCAAATAATTGTACTACATTTATTAAATAAAAGTATTATATTTTTAAATAAAAAGTTATATCTTTTTACTTGCCCTGTCGTTGAAGGGTAAAAAATTCGTTTTCACGACGAGTTGAAAATAAAGTATTCCTTTGAGGTAAAGCAATTCCCAATAATGACCACAATGAAGTTGAATGTATAAAAGGCGCGTTTTCAATTACAAATAGTGAGAAAACTGACAATGAAAGGCACATTTAATATTCCAAACAAAAACGTACCATGTCCGCAGAAACTTTGAGAAAAAAAATGTAGAATCCTATTTGAGAAAATCCAAATTGAAAATGTGGTAAAAAATTAGCCATATCTGAAGGTTTATGGGCGCACTGCAATATAATGCACAACCCATTATTTTGATCAAGAAATTTCAAATTGATGAAAAGCATGCAAATTGATTAAAGTATATTTAGATCCAAAATTTATTTGTTCTAGAACAAAACGCGAGGCATTAATTACCAATATTCTGGTGCCATATGTAAATCAGTTATTGGCAGACGAATGAATAATACAAATTTTATTTCTATTTACTGGGATGTATCAAATCACAAGACACTAAAGACATGGATTTTCCGCCCATAATATCGATTCAATTTCTAAGGGAAGTGAAGGACTAGTGCAAGAGTGCTATCTGTATGTCTGTGTCCAATTTCTGAATGTTTTCACCCTACATCCAATAAATAAATGGTCCTTTGTGAATTATTAATGCATCCTTATTCACCTCCTCACAAACCGAACTCATCAATCATTCTCAAAAAACCCAGATAGATAGATAGATAGATAGATAGATAGATAGATAGATAGATAGATAGATAGATAGATAGATAGATAGATAGATAGATAGATAGATAGATAGATAGATAGACTAGATAGATAGATGGATAACTAGACAGATAGATAGATAGCAGGTAGATAGATAGATAGATAGATGATAGATAGAAGATGAGAATAGAATAGACTAGATGATAGATGATAGATAGACAGGATAGATAGACAGATGATAGACAGACAGATAGACAGATACAGATAGATAGATGTGATGATGATAGATAGATGATGACAGATGACAGACAGACAGATAGATAGATAGATAGATAGATAGATAGATAGATAGATAGATAGATAGATAGATAGAACGTATTGTGAAAAATGATAATGAAATGCATAAACAAAATAATGCTTAAAATTTTAATAAAATCGTTGCATTAACTAAATTTTAAAAGCTTATGTTCAAATAGTAGAATTCTTTTTATAAAATCACCAGAGAGAATTTTGCGAAAGGATTTTTAACTAGAATGTAAAGTTCCGTCAGCATTAACAAAACTATGTATTAATTACTCATATAAAAATCCATTCACATAGAAATTAATCATATACAGGGAAACTGACTCGTAGAACTGGCTCATATATTATTTGTTATAAATTATCGACATTGTTTTGCTATTCTGCTATTTATATTATTGATGATGAGGATTGAGATTCTGTCTTACACAAGGAAAATTGTTTGTATTAACATTTATTTTTAATTAGTGAAGTTTGATCTTATTTTTATTACTTCTGTCTTTCACTGGTTTTACTCAGTTTAATCGATTTCCCATCTACGAAAGATTCTACATTCATTTCCCAAATAGTGAATATGTAAATAATTGAAGAGTACTTCAATTTCTAGTTTTGCATACAATTTAACTCTTAAATTCATTTTAAAAAGAAGAGAGTAATATCGTGATTAAAATTAAAAGAAGTTAACTATTTGCGAATAATGTTCTTGAAATACATTGTATTTAGACTTTGGATTAGCTTGTAAGTGTGGTGAATTACCACTTTGCAGATAATTACCACTTTGCAACTCCAGTGGACGAAATTGTTCCAACAACATGTAAGCAACTACACTATGTTTTTTTTTTATCAGAGCGCTGTGGGGACAAAAAAGAGCAGTATATATATATATATATATATATATATACATATAGGATATCAACAGTTTCCAGGTAAACGAACAAAGGCGTAGGAGCTGTAAATAAATGACAATTTGCAACGGACCTTTCATCTCTCATAAAAAAGGGGAAAAATGGAATCTTAGGAGTTGCCTACTTAAAATGCCGAAAGGCACATGGAAATCATTTTTCCCTAATAAAAGATATATTTTGGTTACGCATTTGAATCTGTTTCTGAATAAAATTACATCTAATTAATCAGAACATAAGCCTTAGTAATTAATTTTATACATTTTGCATTTGCTTCTATCTTGTATTTAGTTAATTACTATTCTGTTTAGTAGGAGTCATCGCGGTTTAAGTACAAGTATTTAATTAAAAAATATAAACTAAGTAAATTCATTGTTTAAACTTAGTAAATTGATCTCTAACAAAAATCTCAATTAAATATTTATTAATATTAAAGACTAGAACATATTATCTTTATTCTTTAGCTCTGTAAATTCAAACATGAAATTAAATAAAAAAATAATCATAACCTCTAATATTTTGCCTGATTTTATGACTGTAATCGTAACACTATCGTTTGCCATTATATTTCTCAGCACCAGTTTAATTTCGAAGATATTTAAATTCTTAAGGGAATAGCACAGCATTCAAGCACCAAAATCTTTTCATAAGTCTGTGATTACAGGTATTATCAGCAGCAGAATGTATCCTTCCAAAGACTGTTACATTTGAAAGTCGTATTAAGAGGATTAGAGATTAACAACTCTGAGTAATTTAGTCCAATTCCATTAGTAAGTACTAATTGTGGCTTGCTATTCCTTCCCCCTAAGAATGATTCAAGCTCTAGGCAACCGTAGATTAGCAGCGTCAACAATCCTTCCCCCTACCAAATATTTATGATTTCTAAGACGTAAGTGTAAAAACTGTGTAATTAGGGATTTCTATGTATAAAGGTGAAAATATAATGATGTTGGAAGCGATTGAGCATTAGATAATCCCACTTGGGTTCAAAAACAGTTCAAGGAGAGGAAGGGAAGAAACGGATGCCTATCAACAGATTAGGAAAGCTCTTGAAGAATGGGAGAATTAAATCTTTGCAGGATCTTCGTAGTTTCATTTGTATCTATCATTTGTCCAATAATGTCTCGGTAAATATTTGCTTTTATCAATAATCATGTCTCATCATTTACTACCCCGCAAAGTAATTGGCATACACCTAGACGATCAACCAGCAACCCCATATATATATATATATATATATATATATATATGTAACGTATTTACTTTAACGTTTGTTCAATAATAATTAATCATACCATACATGGCCGAAATACTTTTATTTCCATATTGTAGCAGACTTCAGTCGGACTTCGGCCACCAATGGCGAAAATTACCATACAAATCTCAAATGATCAGAGAGAGGACAAGTGTAAGAGAACAGCAGTTAGGTAATGAGAGGAGTATAAGAAGAGCGCGTTTTTCGCTGTGTTTCGCTATTTATATCAGGAAAAATTCAATTAAACGTCAGAGTCCAGAAGGTCTAAATGGAGAGACTTCCAGGGAAGATAAGTAGACCTAAAGTCTCGTAGGGATCATCCCTACAGGTCTGTTCCGATGGGAGGAGAGCATTGTCAGCAATTTATTAGAACACGTGATTGAATAAATTAAAAAAGAATAAGGAATTGTATCAGGAAATACGAATGAACATTATAGTTTAAAGGAGAGAATGGGCAAATTTAGTAAATTAAATTGTTTAAGTGAGAAATTAATGGGAATTGAGTTAAATCATTACACACACACACACACACACACACATATATATATATATATGTGTGTGTGTGTGTGTGTGTGTATTTTTATATATATATATTTATAGAGAGAGAGGTCATGGCCCTCTCTCTCTCTTAATAGATATAGCTCGGCCGTTTCAAGAGCGCAGAAGAGAGCAGATTTTACAATCATTTTTTTTAATCGGTCAACTGCACAGTGTCGGTCTGCAAGTCCAATGTGGAAAGAGAAAGAATTTTTTCCATGCGTTTCATTACATACAAAGGATTTTTTTCTCTGTTTTACATGGTCTAGGTATTGGGTTTCTCAAGGACTTCAGCTGCAGATAGTAAGTATAGTAGGGATCAACCTTACTAATTCGAAGTTTGGGATCACCTGACATTGCAGATTCTTATGTGCGCGTGAATTATTAATGAAAATATAAAGCTAATAACAAAATTTGAAAAAAAACTTTACAAAATTTTTTATTTTGCTTTTTGATGCAGTTAGAGATTACTCAAAGCAATAAAATGAATAAAAATATGGTTCCTTAAGGAGAAGTTAATAAATAAGTTAACAGAAAATCGTTTCTAATTATGCAAAGAAATCTTGTACATCGAATACGCAAGCGTATATATATGTGTTGGTGAAACTAATCGAAAACCAGGATTTAAAACCACACGTGATAAAATCCGCAATTCGTTTGCAAGCGCATTTCGCCGAATTTCTTGGTGTTTTTTTGCAGCAATCGCTTAAATTAAAATTCAATCAGCTAAAGTGAGCAACGACCAACGTTTAGATGATGGATTGGGGTGGCGAATTGTACGTAGGCTAGAAGCAGCCCAGTCTCAAATAAAGATTTGCAGAGAATTCAATTTAACGCCCAGTGTCGTGTCAAACTTATGGAAACAGTTTAAGGATACCATATCCGTCGAGAGGAATCTTGGGCAAGGTGGTCCAAGAGCCACGACGGCCAGAGAAGATCGCCATTTGTCAATTATAGCGAGGCGTGGCAAGGATGCTACAGCTTCTCATATCTCTAATGAGTTGTATGCGGCCACAGGAACCTGAGTTTCAAGGATGACTGTTTCCAGAAGACTTCATGAGAAAGGGCTGTGTGAAAGCAGACCTGTTGTTTGCATCCCTCTCAGTTCTGCGAACAGAAGAGTCCGCTGAAAATGATGCAGAGATCATACAGATTGGAACATGAATCAATGGGTGACCGTTCTTTTCACTGATGAGTCCCGGTTCAGACTAATCAATGATTTTCGCCGTACTTTCATATAAAGAGAATCATGGACCCACTACCTGCCCTCCAATGTCCAAGAAATCAACCATTACGGCAGCGGAGGCTTGATGGTCAGGTCAGGCACCCTTTTTGGGTGTCCGCACACACGTCCATGTCTTTGAAAGAGGCACGGCGACTCTTGAGAGGTATAGGGAAGACATCTTGGTGCCCTATATCCACCTTTTTAGCAGAGCAATTGGTTCTGATTTCCTTTTAATAGATGACAACGCGAGGTTACATAGAGCTCAGCTGGTCAACGGATTTCTGGAAAGTGAGGATATTCACCGGATGTATTGGCCAGCCAGATCTCCAGACTTGAATCCTATACAGCATGACTCGGACTCTCTGGGGAGGCAATTACAATTCTCAAGCCCTTTCCGAGAACAATCCAAGACCTGAAGACAGTGTTTCTGAATGAGTGGGACCAATTGCCTCATGAACTCATAACTCCCTTATTTCCAGCATAAAATCACGTTGCGAGACCTATATATCTCTAGGAGGGGACCATACCCCCATAAACTCATTTTTTGTTCTATTCTGCAACTGCTGTTTCCTACCTTGTGACTCCGATAAGTGTTACGCACGATCCTGCGTGTGTATTATAACTATTGAAGAGTTATTTATTTATTTTTTGTATTATATCAACCCTATATACACACCAGATTTCATTCAAATCTGTCCAGTAGTTCTAGAGATAATGAACCAAATCGGAAAATTCTCTTAATTTTGAACACCAGTGTATTTTCATGCAAGGTTTTCAGAGTTTATTGTAGACGATAAAAGCTTAAATAAGTACGAAAAAAATGACAACTTAAAAAATATGGCATGACTTCGGTTGTTAAACTTATTTCTGTTTAATCAAATGTATTAACAAATTAAAAAAAAATCAGCGAACTTACTCTTCATTATTGTAATTATTCTCTTATCAAATGTTACTCGACGAATAACAAAAGTGTGGAAATATGTAAATATTATTCCTAAAATAATAATAATGTTCATATGGTAAAAAAAAATGTAATGTATCTAAACAGCGAAATATTTAGATATTAAGAAATTGTAAGACAACATTTAAAAAAATAAACATGTCAGGTAAAATAGTATATTAATAGCAGGTTTTTTTTAAATTACAAAATGTATAGTAATAATGCCTACATAAGAGTAAAGTTCACAAAGAATTCAAAAATCTATATGTTAAAAGTAGTTACATTTCAGGTGTAAAAATAATTATAATCATTTTTTTTACCATGCATTGCATGTGTATGAAAGTTTTGAAAAAAATAGCTAATAATTATCAATATTGTTTAAAGTTTAAATTAATTTTTTTGTACATCAGAAAATCAATATAGAGAGAAAACATTTTAAATAAGTTTAGTACAATATATCGTTCATTTCAAACATTATAGTCAAACAAAATATGTGAAAAAAGATTTACATTTATTTTATTTTCATTCAAAAAATTTTGTTAGATAGAAATTGTTGTGAATGGTAGAACTTCATCCACCAATCAAGCAGCTTAGCTGACGTCAGATGTTTATATTTTTATTTTCTCTCTTGATAGTGTGTTGTGTCTATAGTGTATATAGTGTGTTGTGTTTTATGTGAAATAAATGTTTTATTATGTATCACATCCTGTTTCCTTCAGTATATATCTAATTAATCTGTCGAAATCCGACATTAGCTGTATGCCAACATATTTTTATACTTTGGGCTGTTCAATTACAGAGCGTAACTTTACATAATTTCTAGTGCTCAGCGCGAGGCTCCATTTCGGCAAATAGTTTATTATTTTGAGCCCAAAGTAGATGTTATACTGCTAAAAAGAAAGCAAAAACTACTCCGCGCATCAATGTTTATGTCAATAAAATTGAAGCTGAACTTAAGAAGGAAATTCCGGATGTCAAGCAACTTTAGGTTTTGAAATCGCAGATTAGCGACAAATTTACTCGCTTGGAAACATGCGAAAGAGATATTACGGACCTTATTTCGAAAAAGAATGCTGAAATGCATTCGAAGATGATTTCCAGTCAGTTGAGGTCTATCGAGATCAATATTTTGAACTGAAAACCAAGATTGAAACCATAGAGGATAAATTAACAGTTTTGTAGGAAATAAGAGTCCCTGAGAAAATAAATACCTTTTAAGTTTCCGAAAATTGAACTTGAAAATTGAAAAAAGATTCAATGGTGATGCAAAAGAGTATTTGACCTTTTGGAGCCAATTTTCCAATATTCACGAAGATCAAAGAGTATCGGAGAACGATAAATTTTAGTATTTACTGCAAGCGATGGTTCCGAATTCAAAGGCAAAGAGAGTAACTGGAAACTTTACCACCACAGTCCATTATCCAAAAATAATTGAGCAAACTAAAGAACAATTCGGAAGAGTAGATCTGCCAGCCCAAATTTATGTACGATATTTGTTATGTACGGTAATGAAGAGCGTAATCATCAGATGAAGGAAAACCAATTTGCCAAGATTGTATGATGATTTAGAAAGGAAGCTCAGATCTCGGGAAAATTCAGGAAAAATTCAGAAGAAATACGGAGATTTTCTCACACCACTTGTTAAATCTTACACCCAAAAGAAATTTTAATAGCGTGAAGAACTTAGAACGAATGGTGAAGAACTTTTGTTAGAAAATCTGATGTGCTTTTAAAACAAGAAACGCAGATCGAGGAGATAATTCTCTTTCGTCCGTGTCGGGTTAGGAGTGAATCTGTACTCAGAAACTGAACGGTTGCTTCATGTTGCTGAATGTGTCACCAATGAAGATGACTCTTCAGGAAATGTCTTGGATGTTGCGGGAAGATGTTATGATTTAGAACAAGATTTTTTGTTGGATTATGCTGAAGACCATGATTCCTAGAAAAAACAAACTCTACAATGGAAATGAACTAAAAGTAACTTATTTTATGAATATTATTATTTAATTTTATTATTGTACTATTTATATATGTAAAGGACAGCTTTAGTCGAGATTTCCCTCACAAGATGGATGCACAAGTAAGCCAAACATGTGGCTTGTTGTTAGGATAAATAAGTAATCCTAATTATTAATTAATTATATTTTAAAAATAGAATTATAAAATATTACTGATGCACCATATAATTTAAAACAATATTTACTAATTTTTAACTTTATTCATTTATATTTCTGTATGTTGTATATTAATATTTTTGGTTAAATTGTGATCATACTTTAACTATAAAACAAACTGTGACCATTTAAAAAAAACGTGGTAATTTGAACCACTCTGCTTGTAGCATCCAAAACATGATGTCGTGTTTCTGAAATCGGGTGAAAAATAAAATTCCATAATGATCCGCAACTGGTGAATAAGAAATCTCAATTTCTTTTTAATTTAACATTACGCAACCTAAATTTAATTAAGTCTAACTATATCTACTATCTGAAGTCACAAAAATCGTGACCGATAGGAAAGAATAGATTTTAAGATAGTTCAAGAAAAGCCTTGTCAAGTCGAACACAGGGCTCAGTTGAAAAAAGTCAATCACCTTGAACATAATATGTTAACTATATGGATGAACGATGATGATACAAATGAATGGTCAGATGGTTTGCTTTTTGTTCAATTTTCCAAGAACACTACCTAACAACAAGCCACATGTTTGGCTGACTTGTGCAGCCATCGAGTGAAGGAAATCTCGACTAAAGCTGCCATTTACATATATATTGAATATAGTTTTTATTTAGACTAATTTTAATATCATTTTTTTAATATCGTATCCAGGAGGCGCCTAATCTCATCTAAGTAAGAGCGCACAGGTTTATGGGTAATATTTCAGAGTACTTTTAGATCTTCACCGCTAAAGCGGGTTTTGTGAAAGTATGGGCTGTTTGGAAGCCCTTGTATATTTTGTAAATATTTGTTTATGCATAATTAGCGGGCATAGATTATAAATAAATGTGGTAAACATGCACCTATCTCCTTCTCTTCCTTGTTGGATTATTGTTCTAATACGTCTCTTATGTATAAAATGAGTATATGTCCAATGAAAAGTCTAGTCAACCAGACATCCACCCTACGCATCAGATTAATAGACACAACAATAATCAAATAGTAGACTCTTTACTCAGTATCACTGGTAACACTTTGCATTCCGAGTCTTATAGTGGATTCTTTACTCAGTCGTACAGTAGAGTCTTGATTTTTTTTTTAAATTCCTACTATTAGCTCACACTCTCCCTATATATATATCTTGTTCAAATTTTCAATCGTTAATAAAATACTTTTTATTTATCCACTCAAGTTCAAATAATTTTTTTTAAACTTGTAGCGGATGACACTTGATGTCAATACAGTTTTTTCAAATATTAATTCAAATGGTAAATTAAATTCAATTGGTGAAAATACAGTTTAGCACAACCGCTTGACGCGATTTCAGAAATTGCCAAACTTGGCTTTTTGGCTGAACTTTAATCGGACCTGGGAAGCGAATCAGACCAGGTTAGCCACATTTGGCAAAATACTCCAAATAATTCCTGTCGCCAAGGATGGTTGGGCTAAAAGGCATTTTAACCATGTAATTTACCGAATGAATTAAGAAACAAGACAATGCTTTTACTATGTCATTTGTCTTGCAATGGCAAAGTAGGTAGAGCGCCGGCGTAGAATCTTCATGCCTTCGATTCTCGTCGAAGCATAAAATTTTTTATTTGATTTTCAAATAAATAATTTTAGTTTTATATGGGAGAAAAAAAAATTCTCTTATATAAGATATTTAGCAGGATATAAATTTAGGAATAAATACCGTCAGTGATGAAGCGTGTGGATCGCCGGAAAAAAATTTCTTTTGCCACTTAATATTGTGATTCTGTCATATGTGTATACATATTTACATTAATTGTAATTCTTTAATAAAGAGTCACTATTATAAGAAATTTTCTTTGTTGACCAAGTAGGAATTGACTTAATTTTTTTTATATATATATTACTTGTTTAATACTAAAGCAATCATATTAAAAATATGCTTAATGCACATATGAATTTAAAAAAAAACCATAAATAAATGTTAAGGGATAGGAAAGTGAATGAATTATTTACAATGAGGATGAGATTTTTTAATAGATGAAATTTTTTTTTTCTAATCTTATCGTAAGATAAGATTATAAAATCCTTTATATCTTTTTTTAACCCCTCAATGCCTTCAATAGACTATGTCTAATCTTCAGCAAGAGGAGAGTATTATTTTATATGATTTTTTAAATTATTATTAATATTATTGTAAATTACAATAGTTATAAATAAAATATTATTTAACCTTTTTTTTTTGATGATATGATAGCAGAAGAAAGAAGGGAAAAGTAAAAATGGTTCTAGTTTGTCTGGGTGTACAGCAGTACTACTACTAAAATTAGGTGGCAACTAAGCGCCAGCGAGATTATCGCTTCTGCTCAGTGATATGATAAAAGTTTAAAAGAACATTTAGAGATTTCAAGAATTTGAATTTAAGAAAAAAAAAAAGTAAATTAGAATTTAAGGTAGATAAGTTAAAGCTACGGGGGGTTAGTAGAAATGTTTCGAGCAAAACTGCAACCATCTCTACAACCTTCACAATTGGGGGGGGGGGGTAAGTGAAGCTTTATCAGCTGTCAGCGAACTTTTGTCAGAGAAGATCTAGCACTTATTGATAAAATGAATATACGGTAGTTTGAGAAGTTGAGACCATTTGGTAGTTTTGTATGCGAAATTTTGCTTTAGGTTTACTTCTGTAAATATTGTTTGTGCTCTGATAAAGGGATTATGATTTTTTTTCAATAGTTGTGAAAATATTTCGAGAAAGTTTTTTGATGAAATTCTCTAAATGTTTCAATTTGGAGGTCATTTGGTATGACAGAGTTCCTGACGTACCATGGAACGTTTGTCAAGATTCTAAGAATTTTGTTTTGGAGCGTTTGAATATGTTCAGATTTGTCGGGGCTGCAGCCCCCAAGACTGGGGAGGCATAGGTAATAACTGGGCTCAAAATCTGCTTATAGAGTAGAACTTTGTTTTTGAGAGAAAGTGGTGAATGTCTTCCAATTAAGGTGATGCAGGGATGAATTTTGCTCCAAAATTTGTTATAATTGTTTAATATGTTTAGAGTAGGTTAATTTTTGATCAGGGTGCAGACCCAGATATTTAACTACCAATACCCAACTGAGTTCTTCGTCGAATAGACTGAGATTGTGTGGGTTTTTTTTTCCTTCCTTTGTGAAACAGTATAGCCTGTGATTTTTCAACATTTATTGCTATTCTCCAGTGTGTAAGCCATTCCTCGAATGTGTGAAGGTAATTTTGAATAGTTTTTAATGTTTGTTTGTTGTTGTAACCCTGACTAACACCGCAGAAAGGCATGTGCTAACACTGGCGTGGGGTGGGAAATCATGCGTCTACAAATTGTACAAAAGAGGGGGGAGGACTTTTCCTTGTGGAGTGCCCGCATGAATTCTGCCCAGGGTAGAGTGCTTATCCTGACTCTGAAAGTTCTATTTTTAAAAAAATGGTAGATGATTTTGATAATGTAATTTGGAAAATTTAGTTTAATTAATTTAAAAATAAGCTCGTCATACCACATTTTATCAAAAGTTCTTACATCTAAGAAGACCCCGATTGTATGACGTTTTAGGACAAACCCTTCTTTGATGATGTTGGTGACTCTTATCAGTTGGTGTGTTGTTGAGTGACCTTCCCTAAAACCGCATTGTTCCTGGGGGAGACAGTTTGTGAGGAAATGTAATTTTTAATTTTGGCTAGTAATATTCTTTCAAAAACTTTAGCAGTGTTCTAGAGCAGACTAATTGGTCTGTAATTCTGAGGAAATTTATGATTTTGCTGAGGTTTGGGGAGCATTATAACGCGAGCGTTTTTCCAGCAACTGGGAAAGTAATTATGAATTAAGCAATTGTTAAAAATTTTGGTAAGGTGGGTTAGAGCATTAAGAGGGAGGAGTTTAAGAGCGTAGTTGGAAATGTTATCCGGTCTTGAAGCCTTTTTGTTTGGAAGCTTTTTGATTATTTTGCTAATTTCGTTTGTATTGGTGAGAGGTGGTGGGGTGTCTAAATTTTGATTGTTAAGGAAATTTTGAACTAAGTTTTTCACTCGTTCGATTGTATGATCGTCGTGTGGTTCACAATTTTCTGTAAAGGTGTCTTCAATGACGTTTTTGAAGACTTCAGCCTTCTCAATATCCCTTGTTGACTATGAAGAGGAGGAATGTCAATTGGTCTTCTTGAAATTTTTCTTTGGATGTTATACAGAGAGTTATCTTCTATGTTTAAATTTTTGAGCAGGTTGTTCCACGATTTATTTTTGTGGTTTTTAATTAGATCTTTGATTTGCCTTTGAAGCGAGTTCCTTTCTCTTTTGTAGATAGGATCTCTTGTTGATTGGAATCTTGAGCAAAATCTATTTTTGATTTTGATAAGTTATCTGATGTTTGGAGGGAAGTCTGAGATGAGGAGTATGAATAGTTTTAGTAACACTTGCTGCGTTGATCGCTTGAGTGATTTTGCTTCGATAAATTTTGGATTTTGGATTTCGATTTGAAATTTTGGATGACTTCATCGATATTTTTTGCATCAATTTTGGGATTACCTTCCATGTTTCTAAAAATGTATTTTTGGAATTTAATCCAGTTAGTACTTTTCATGGTTCTGAGAATGGGGTGGAGGGAGTTGTTGAGGAGAAGATCAATGGTTACCAGGTTATGGTCACTGCTAAGTTCATTAATGGAATCAATATTGTCAAGAACAAGATTTTTTGAAAATGCAATATCAAGAACTGAATTATTTGGATTATTGGTTGCAAAATGGGTCGGAGCAATGGGTGCAAATATTTCAATAGAATTATTCAGTGCCCAATTGTAGAGGATTTTACCTTTTCTGTTGGAAGGTCCCACGTTCCAACAAGGGTGTTTGGCGTTGAAGTCCCCGAAGAGAATGGCTTTGTTGTTATTTAGGAAAAAGGTGTCGAGCTCCATGGTACTAATGGCACCGTGTGGATGTCTGTAGATGCATGCAATGGAGATAGGGCTATTATCGTTAAGACGCAATTTGATGGTAATGTTTTAGAGGGTGTTGGTGGTGTTATCATAAGTATATTGATGAATGGAATTCTTAATGAATATGGCTGTTCCCTTGTGTGTTAATCTGTCCTTTCTATGGTATGTGTAGTTAGTTATTTTAATGTTGTCTGAAGGTCTGAGGTGAGTTTCTTGGATCCCAATAATATTGGGATCGTGCCCAGCAACCAAGTTTTTAAGCTCGTCGAGTTTCCCTTTAACTCCGTTAGCGTTCCAGTTAAAAATTCTCAGACTTCTTATGTTATTGTTGGGTTTACCCATTTAATGTAGGTTGAATTTGGCTCTGAAGAATTTGGAACATATTGCTCATCTGTGCCATCATCGGGTGTACAGCAATGGTCAGCAAACTAGTTCGAGAGAGGAGAGGTATGGATGGCAACAGGATATTAAACAGCTGATGATAAGTTGAATAGATGATGATGTAGGTCTTGGAGTGAGATGGTTGATCGAGAAAAAGGTTATTGAAGGAGGGATAAAGGAATTGATTAAAAGGATCTGAGGTGGAATGCAAAGTGTTATGGGGGAATTAGATGGAAATGATTATTGCAAGATTGGTAAGGTAGGGCAGAGGTTTAATTATTGTGAGCAAAAATTAGCTGGACCCTTATTAGTGAGTTACTATGATTTGTTAGTTTATAATAGAATCTTCTAGAGAGATAGTTGATGTGTTTAATAATAGGAGAGATATTGAGATCCTTGTGTGTGACAGAATTTCTGACATACCAAGGTGAGTTAGAGATTAATAGATGATTCTCCAATGATTGAGATGGCCGCAGTAATCTAGTAGTCATGGTTCCGGACTCGCCGCCGGCGGTTCTTGCCAAATCTTGGGCTCGAGGTTTGATGCCACGAAAGAACCACCGTGTAGCCGTGACTGATGCACGTAAAATTTGTCGAGGTCTAAAGCCCTCCCGTTGGCGTGTCGTGGAAGTTAGGAGAGAGCATGTCAGCTAGGTGTCGTCCTCGTCACTTGACAGAGGATCAAAATTACGAGGTCCGTCGCCAATCGCCCTCGTGTTGTTTCTAGCGTGATGTTAATAAAACCAATCAACCCCCTTTTTATTTACAATCAATCAATCAAAAAATCATTTGCCTGTTTTTGCATGAGTTTGTTACTGAAGTCAATATTTAGAATTAAAGTTCAAATACATAAGGTATTGTGTTTGAACATGAGTAAATTTACGATGACCATTAATCCGGTAATAGGAAAAAAAGAATGGATGGTACAAGATGAATATTATGATTACTTTCAGGAAATTGCCCGGTAAATAGAAATATATTTAATTTTCATATTTTTACTATATTGTACCTCATTATCTGTTGTAACAATGGTTTTAGAGCATTGTTTTGTACGTTGTACCCCTTAGACGTGAATTTAGATATGATATATCCTTTGATCTTGAATAATGTTTACTTTTTAAAGACGAACGGTAGATATATCTGACACACAACACGTGATTTTAAGTTGGATCCTTGCTTACTGTCCTGGGATGAAAATATTATGAGAAGTCGTTAATCACATATTCAGAAATTTATGTTAAGCAATGATGATGTTATTGATTTCATTAATTCTAGTGTGATTCTGTTTAGGGAATAAAGAAAGAAGATACTTTCTTTCATCAGTCATGAGAACTCAGTTATACCAGTAATGTATTGTCTTCTACCAAAAAAGAAAAAAGAGTGGACTCAAGTTACTGACTACCGAATTTTTAATATTTCCAAGAAGCAAAATGATATCAACAACTTTTGTAATTTGATGACATAGCAAAAGTTTATTCTTGTTCTGTGTTCGAAATTGATGTCAGTGGCTGTTTTCAATATTTATAATTTCATCTACATCTAAATCATCATTTTCATCATCATGAAAGCTAAGTGATTTGAGGGTGAAAAAATTGGACATATTGATACAGGAAATTGGTTAAAGTCGGGAATAGGGTATCCCCTATGCGATTTTCGACGTTTAGGAGTGATAATTGGCAATTTAGGTTATGGTAATCCTAAGCATACTCAATGCTTAAGTCACTTGCATTTGGCGACCTATCTAGGAAGTCGCCACTCTATTCCTGAATTTAACTGAGGTGATGTTGGTTTTGCATAGTGGACTGTTTTGAGATGTGACATGCACATGAAATTATGAATGGTATAGTGATGTGCCATTCATAAACTAGAGTGGTATGCGCTTAAACTAGAATGCATACCAAGAAAAAAGTATTTGTAAAAATTTAATGAAATTTTGTCACATATATTTGGAACAAAGTTTCACAACATGTCGCTTCTCCGGTTAGTAGAGTAATACAGGGTTATAAGTCCATTTAATTGTATAATTTAGATGCTAATAATATATTTTTTCATTAAATCTCAGATTACCATGAATTGTTAAATCCACAAAGATTTTGATATATTTTCATAATATAGAAAAATTTAATGTCTTACATTTGGCTTTTATTTTATCGTTCTATATCATCAATGGTTCAAAAAAAAATGTGTATTATTGCTTAAGGCTGTCATAAATATTTGTGATATTTTTAAAATCTGGCCCCAGGAAGTGCGATTTTATGAAACGTCTATATGTTTGAGCGGCTATGATAGCCTAGTGGATATGATCATGAACTTGCAGCCGGCAGTTTTTGTCAAATTGTGGGTCTGAGTCTGAATGCCATAAGAGACACACTGTGTAGCTGGGGATGATGCTTGTTAAATCTGTCGAGGCTCATAGTACTACCGTTGAAGTGGTGTGAAAGTTAAGAGGAGGGTGCCAGCTCAGGTGTCGTCTTCGTCACTTGACTGTGGCTCAAAATTACAAGGTCCATCATCAGTAGTCCTCATGTTGCTTCTAGTGTGATGTTAATAAAACCAACCAAACCGTATGTTTAAGATTAATGTATTTAAAAATACATTAATCTTTAACATACGGTGATAATCTTTAACATAACATAACATGATTCTTGAAAATTATTTTTAGTTGACACCACCAAATTTTTCATCAATGTGTCTTTTTTTCCTTTGTTGGTTTAAAAGGTTTATATGGGTTGTTGAATTAATTTGAATTACTAAGCTTTTTTATGATTTGAAATAGCTTTGTTTTTAGTAAGTACTTTTATTGAGTCTTTAAACCATTAATTTCAACTTTTTCTTATTTTTAAAGTTTCTTTAAAATTGTTTTTAATATTTTTGTATAGTTTCAAATAATTCTCAAAAATAAATAAGTTGCTGAGGTTATGCTGAATTTAGAAAAATATGTTAGTTTGATAAAAATGAATATCAATACTATTTTAAACCTTTTATAAAAAAAAATGTTTTTCTTTATATAGCAGTTCTTTAACCTCAAAAAATAAGTAAGATAGCAGTACTTCCCTGTTGTAGAGGGGCCTAGACCATAAATCATTAAGAGACCTAGATTTTGTAAAATCTCACCAAACATTTGTAGTCATAAAGAAAAGACACATTATGTTATCATCATACTGCTTGTTGGTTAATGTTTCTAATTTCTTATCAGTTTTTTTTTTTGTTTTTTAACGTTTCCAATTTTGCATTAATTTTCTAAAATTGCTTTTTTTTTAAAAAAAAAATGTTGTTAAGAATCTTCAATTCACCAATTTATGACAATGATATATTATTTTTTCAAAAGCGATGCTTTTTACTAGACAAATGAGTCTTGTGTGAAATATGCTGCAACATAAAGCTGTTAATGACAGATGCAACATAAAAAGTTTTAAAGAAGGAAAACCTTAGTGTAAGATATTGTTTCTGTGGTTTTAGTGTATAGCTCATAACAGCTTTAAGGTTTAAGTATTATATTGATTGGTACATTATTAATTGTAGTTTCTCTATTTAACATACAAATTTCACAAACTTGGCATAATTGTTATTTGGCAGGGTCTACTATTACGAAGAAGTGCTAAGATAGCTTTAATTTTGAAGAATAATCACCATTCTAAAATAAATCTTTTCCACAGTATTGTGTAAAGAATAAGTTTCTCATTACTAGAAAGTTAGTTCCTTGTTTATTATGCCCATTTAAATGTCTTTTGATCTGTTTCTATTGCAGATGTTTTGATTATTTTTATTGCTTTTTATTATCCATTATGTTATATATGTGTTTCAGTGATTTTTATTCAAGACTCTTGTGTAGACATTTCTTGTTAGAAATTCTTGAGTACCTCTTCAAATTGTTCTTGTAACCTTATGGCTTCACATACCTTATTTGAAACACTATTGCCTGATTGTTGTTATAAAGAAAATAAGTTCTTCCGTGTTATAGAGATGCCAAGATCATTGCCAAATTCGCAAAACCTACCTTACAATACAACCTACATTGGTGATTCATTGTTGGGCACCGCTATAACAGTGAAGTACCAAAAATAAAGTTAAATTTATGGACTGTGTATTCTTCATAAATATGTATAAGGTGCAGTCACAAAAGATTTGGTATTTTTATTAATATCTTTTAAATTGTAATGATTATCTGTAATTTGTGTAACTGATGAAGGCTTTATATTGTGTTAGCTACATACACTCATCTTACCTAAAAAGTGTTTCATAAACAGATAATTTCTCAGATATAGTACCTTACAAAAAACATTTATTTCTGTAAAAATTCTGTTGTGGTTTTCATTACAAAATATATAGCGTCAAACTTTTAATGAGGTAGCTGATAGGATTGTCTGTATTTGTTTAAATAAATTTAAATTTGGTAATTTTATCGATGAAATGTTTTCAATCGATATTTAAGACTGGTTATGAATTTTGATCATTTGAGCCAAATATTTTTAAACTATTGATCTCTTTCATGTCTACAGTTACAATTTTTAAAATAGCATTTAAAAACAAAAATTATGGTCTTTAGTAAATGTAATCTCTTTTAATGTTTACATGTCAGTATTGGTATAAAATTTACCTGGAGAAATAGGTATGGCAATGTATATAACTTCAACAAAAAAATTACAATTTTATTAATTTTGATATAAGTCAACAAGTTCAAAAAAGAAAAAAAATTGATAAATAAGAAATATACCATTGAGTTTTATCTTATGGTTATAAAATGAAGTATTCCGTGCTTCTTGGCAACTGGAAATTTATGGGAGTGATAACGATTTTCAATTTGGCAAATTAAGTTTTGGTAAGTGATAGCTTTTCTTTTGGGAAATTTGTATCTAGGTCATGAGTCATGTGTTCTTGATCATATGCTTTTTGAGAAACAGAAGACAATATTTAAAAAATATGTTATATAGTTCTTTTGCATTTGAGCCATTTTTTTTTTTCAAATCGTTTACTGTTCTTTGTGTTAGCTGAATGCCTTGGAATAATATTTTGATCATTCTGGAAAGTACAGTTTATGTTTTTATTATGATTTGGAGCGGAAGGGTAAAATTTATTCTTTACAGTGGTGCATCCATAAAGATTTGATTTTAAAAAAAGGTTGAATATCTGGTTTGCAAAATTAATATACAGTTTGCAAAGAATGATTGAATATATTAATCTTCAAAGAAGCTATTCTAAAAGTTTTTTTTTGCATAAACTTACTATTTGTTATATAAATTTCTTTATTGTTAATATAAATTATAATTTATTTTATTCTTTATATGCTAATATAATATATAAATTAAAATAATTATAATTTTGTTTGATAATAATTATTATAATTTTAATATTATCAACTGTCTTTGACCTAAAATTTGTTGATTTTTAAAGTCAATACTTTTTTTTTCCTTTCCTTTTTACTATGTGGATTTCTGTTATATGTCCTGTATCAGGAGACAGTTCCACATTATAATGTGAAAGATTAAGTTTTTGAAAAATATTGTTTAATGTTTTGAAGATGATGATATTAGAAGAAAAAGATAAAATATTTTCTCTTGTTTATTATTTAGGAGTATCTCAATTTCTCAAATAGGAATGGAAGATATCACTAAATAAAGTATTTTTCTACAAAAGGACATTCTTACAGTTATATTCATAATTAGGAATGGTTTAGTTTATATTCTGTATTGATTGTTTGAAATGTGTTAATGGAATAAATTTTATTTTTCAAATTATTTTCAATCTCTATTATGTCGAATTTAATAAAGATATAATGAAAGAATTTTTTTCAGCCACGATTTATTTATTTATTAGAATTATTCTTATGGCATATTTCTGATTTTTGTTGTTTTTGTTCATTTGATAGTTATATACTTAACATTTTAATTCATTGGGTATAATTTTTTATTCATAATTAATTTTGACATTTGTAGTATTAAATGTTATATTTATGTATATGGTTATTTTAAAATTCTATTTGTGCTTTATTATTCACTTATTTTCTTAATTTTTTTTTTTTTATATTTGTGTTATAATTTTTGAAATTAGGAAGATAAAATTATTTTAATCAGAAGTTAAAAGTAATTGTAGTACAATTTCCAATGATATCGCATTTAAGTTAAGGTCATACATATTTAAGTGGTTTTAAACTACTGCATTTATGATTAAATCTTTTTATTCTAATTTTATAGGTCATCTTATGCAGACATGTTGCATGATAAAGAACGAGTGAGTAAAAGTTTTACTAATGTACTTTTATTCATCCAAACACATTAATATTTTTTGCATTATGTCATTTATATTGAATAAAAATGTGTGTAATATTAGTTTTATGGAAATTTTTTTAAATAGAAATTTGCATAACTGTATTGAAAATGTCTCTCTGCAGAATAAAATTTTATCTTGCATGTTTTAAGACATATATCTTATCTGAGAAAAATTGGTCATGAATTATATTTTTATTTTTTCTTTAGAGTTAATGTGTAAAAACTGTATTGGAAATGTATCTTCCTTTATCAAAAAGTTTTTGGGGTCAAAATATTATATATATATTTATATTTGAATAATACAAAATCTTTTAGAGGTTGATATAGTGTTACTATCAACAGACAATAAGGAAGATACTGCTTTTATCTGTTCCATTATTTAAAACAAAGTGCACATTTGGTAGCATCCTTAACACCTTTCATTTAAAAACAAGCATATTACTTATATGTATGACAGGATTCTTTACATTGCTAACATTAGCATTTTTGCCATTAATCACTTGTACAGCACTTTTACTTGTTTGGCAAAAAAAAAAAAAAAATTTCTATTTTCACAATTGATGTATAAAGTCAAATGACAAAGCTAAAAAAAATCTTTAGTACTTCTTCCTTTGCTGGTTACCAGACAAAAACTGCCAAGCTTAAAAGTTGGCACTATTATCGCCAAGCAATAGGGATTACTGATTGATGATAAAGATGTAATAAAAATAAAAGTCTACCAGGGTGAAATATTATTTTCACATCAATATTTAGGCTTGGCAATTTTTGTCTGGTACCCAGTCAATGGAAAAGTACCAAATCTTCATTTATGAAATAAAAACTCTTTCAATTTCATCATATTGCATGGTGCAACAATATATTATATTTTGCTTGTTATATGGTTTTTACTGTACATTTTACTGTAATTATTTAACATTAAATTAAAATTATGTTTTCTTGTTTACTTATTTTTAAAGAAGTTTTTTTTTTATTTGTATTTATAGATAGACAAATAATTATAATCTATTTTTTTCTCTTTTGATAGTTTATTACTAACACATTAAGCAATGCATTATTCTCTGAGAATATACAAATGTTTAAATTGAATTTTGTTATTATTATAGAATGAAAAATACCATGCAGCTATTAAGAAAGCTATTCAATCCATGAGGGACCAAGGAAGACCTGCTAAAGTTTTAGACATTGGAACTGGAACAGGTCTATTATCAATGATGGCAGCTCGTGCTGGTGCTGATAGTGTGGTTGCTTGTGAGGTGATTATTTAGTGCAGTATGGATTTTTACACTGACAATGTCTCTTTAAAAATGCGTTTTAGGTCTTGTAGCACTATCAGTCAGTTAAAAACATAACTACTCAAACACAACACAACAAAACTTTACTACTCTTTAATGTCTTTTTTTTTTTTTTTTTTATATTTAAAAAAGTATTTTTTTTTGGGAAAAAATAAAAAATAAAAAAAAAAAAAAAAAAAATTTAAAAATATTTAATTTTTTTTTTTTTTTTTTTTTTTCCATTTACAATGTAGTTTCTTTTGGGGAAAAAATTACATTAGACAAAACAAAGATAGTAATATAAATAGAAAAGATAATCTTATTTTATGGCATTTTTATCTGATATTGTACAATTTTTATTTACATTTTATAAATTTTTCAGTTTACTATAAGAACATTTCTATACATTTTAAGGTACTCTTCAACCTAGGTTTGAAATACATTTAATTTTAAGTGTTTTATTAATATTTTTTTACACTGAAGTACAAATTATAGCAGAAAAATATATAATTACTTTCTGTAAAAAAAAAAAAATGTGAAAAAATGTAGCTAGAGGGGTTGAAATTTAGTGAAAAATAAGTCCCCCCCCCAGCTACATTAACATTTTATTTTAATACCTGTGGAAAAAGTCATATTGTTTGATATAAGATGAATCATGGATTTTTATTTAAATGATATAAGAATATTTGTTTCTCCTTTATGAGAATAGATAATATAATTAAAAAAAAATTGCAAATGGTTCAAGAAATAGGCATAAAGCAAGGTAGGCATAGTCATTTTATCATCATTATCATCATCATTTATGATCATCACATGTAACTGAGAAGTAAGCAAATTTACATTCATACATATTGATCCAAGAAATTAAGGGCATTTTATAATCCACCATATTTATTCTTGCACAAACTGCAATTTATATAAAAAGACATGATAATGATATGGAAATTATTTAAAAATTTTAAATAAATGTTAAGTGTTAAAATTTTTTAGCCTGAACAAGTTTCATAACATTCATGCTCAATGGTACCTTAATTACATTTTAGGTCCTTAGGGTGTTTATGTTCTGAATAGCTTTACTTAACCTTTTTTGGACGAACATCATGTGTTGTGCTAGATTCCCCTTGGAACCATACACCACATCCTCACATTACAGCAAATCTTCATCTATGGAATGATCCATGCATCAGGCTTTGGAACAAAACGTTTACTGTCAGATGGTGTTAACTGATCCATGTTGGATTTGGTCCCTTACTGTATTTCTCTCTCCAAGGTCAGATTGTGATCAGTTATGTGTCTGTAATTAATCTGATTTATGGGAGTGTAAAAAGAAACACCTGCTGAAAGCTCTAAAATTCATTTTGAAGTGATTGTTCATCTGGAGTGGTGACATCTCCTCTCAATGACTTTCTTATCACTTATTCATTTTAGAGTTCTGGAATGTTTTAAAAATTAATATTTTTGGTTCTAGAGGGTTGTTATATGTCTATATAATTTAAGATACATGTAGGTTTGACTTTTACTCAAAATGAGTTGAAGATGGCTCACATGTAGGTGAAATTTGATTTTATAAACAGGAAGTGAAAGGCATATTCTTGATTGCATACTTCCTGACAACTCTTTAAATGTGCACATGGTATTTATTGATAGTTGGTGGGGAAGTTTTGTTTTTGTTTGAGCATTGAGTATTTGGGTTTGCAATTCATTCTCTAATCAAGAATTAGACCTTGTATGCATGAAATTTTTCTTTTTTTTTGAGTGAGCATGTAGTACAGATTATCTGGTAGATGTATAAAAGGAAGTTTTTAAATATGTTTGTCTGTGAATTGATGAAGCGTGTCTTTTGTAAAAAAAAATTAGGTATATACTAATGATGTATGACTTCAAACATAAGTTTTCTCCAATATGAACCTGTACTAAATAAAAAGAATTTAATTAAACAATAAATAAGTAAATAAAAATATGTAAATAATATAAAACTATATTTCTGAAGAATATATTATGTTACAATAAAGTTTTTAGAGGATTAGAAATGTAAAATTAAATTGCTCCTTGTTATGTATTTTCTTTTTTTCTCATATTGATCAGTTTTTGCAAATCTTCTGGAATATTTATCCATTAACCGACCATTATCTTTTTTCTGGACGTATGATATATGGTTTTCTATTAATTGTAGAACTAAGCTGATTGAGAAAGACAACTCTTCTCCATGCTGCAGGTTACTTCATTCTATGGCTTCCTGAAACCAAATAAATCAACATTAATAACTGTAATTTACTATATTATTTACTTAAGGATTAGTTAATATACCAAATCAATTTTGTCCAGATAACTCTTAAATAATTGAAACTTTATGAAAATTATTCCCCCTTGTATGTTTGAAAAACAAAGTAAAAAACAATGAATATAGTATTGAACATCTGAAAATATTTTTTCAATACAAAACAATTGGCTTTTTTATTACTCCTTATAATTACATCTAGCTACCCTGTGTACAATTGTATATTGTACAAAGATGCATAATGATGAAAGAGTACAATTTGTGAGATTTAATTCTTGTAAGACGAAGTATCATTCTTTCTTTCTTTTTTTAAAAATATTAATGAATGAGAAATGTTTCAAGTTGCTGGAGTAACTTATTTCACTAATCAAGAATGCCTTTAACCACACATTTATAATATTATGAGCTACAATTACTTTAAAAATCTCAAGTTTGTTTGATCAATCATTTTTATTATTAAAAAACTTTTTTCTCGTAATGAAACTCATAGGTTTCCCATTCTTATATTATGCTGTATGAATGCTTCTCAAGTAACTTCATAACGAGATTCTCATTATCTGGCTGCATGTTACAGGCATAAATTACTCATGAAATAGAATCTGTCAAGAATTCCATCATCGTGTTTCAATCCTCATAATTCTCATTTTCTTAAAACAAGAAATCCAAAGGAATTGTGGTTTTTAGGGCACTATGTTTGTCATTATAGAGGTTTACTATTTCTTGTTTCTGTTATGAAAATATTGAAAAAATTCCAATGCCTTCAATTAAACATTACATTAGTTTCAAAATTTGCTTTTCTTTTCATTTTGAAAAACTGACTTGATTATTTACTTCCACATCATGCTCATTCAACTATTTTTCATTTATATTTAAATTCTTTAAAATATGACTCAAAACTTTTTTAGAATTACAATTTGCTTTATTTTTATCATATAAAAATTATTTCCAGTTTAATTAAAGTGCATTGTTTTAAAAGAAATTGTTTTAATGTAGGACATATTACTGATTACTTTTTTGGAACATCCTATGTTTCAGTTATATAGTATTTATAATAACATAATGTTCCAATTTAAAAATGAAATCCTGATTTTGGAAGATTCTTTTATTTATAAAATCTTTCTTTGTTTTTCTTCTGTGTTTTATTTATATTCATCAAATTTAAACCTGTCAGACTTGGTGAGGGAAAAAACCCACCGTAACTTATTTGCTTTTTTAAAACAAACTGGCCTTTTACACTATATTTGAAGTTTTAACTTTTCACCTTTTTAATCACATGGTATTTGTTCCATATTTTAAAATTTATATAGTTTTATTGATTTTAACAAATGTTTGGTGCAGCATAGCCTGCTTTGGCTCTTGCACCATTAAACTCAACATTCAATTCACTGTTTTTTGTATTCAATATGTGTTCATTTTTGTATTCAATTTGTATGTTTTTAGATTGAAATTCATAGTAAATGGTGAAAATTTAATTGTTAAATACTTTTATAATGAATTCTTAAGGTAAAGGAAACATTACTAAATATTTAAATTTATTCCCAATTATATATAATACACTATCACTTTCATTGTTTGCATGGAATCAAATCATAGACTCAAAATTTTCATGGTAATTTTTCAAGACTATGGTTATGATAATGGTTTGTCTTCTGAATCAATTGTATCTAATTAGATAAGGTGTCATTTTATGAAAATATATTGAGGCACCCTAGTGATCTTTATCTTTCCTATGGGGTTTACTGTCTTTGGTGAACACGGGTGAATCACCCTTGGGTTATCCTAGCGATCCTTCTCTATTTTTGACCCTCCTTCTTGTCAACCAATTTTTGTCTTTTCTTCAATTTATTCTCATCTTGACCATAGTTAAATCTTGTTTGGCGCAGCTTAGCAACATCTGGCTTTTGTGCCAATAACTTTCACATTCACTCATTTGTGAAAACATAAGTGTTTTTTAAAGCTATAAATCTTAAGTTTGTGTGTTTGTTGCTAATTAATTAATATTTTATAAGAATAAGTAATCTTCATAAAAAGATGTAACAACTTCATTTAAATGTGGTGTGTTGATATTTTTTAGTGTTATGTTTTTTCAATTAAAAAAATTATTCTTGCTAACCTTTTTTAGTATTTTGTTTAAATGATATAGCTATTTGCATTTACATAACCTTTTAATGCTTTCTTGTTGCTCAGTAATTAGTTCATTTGTTGATATTTTTTGTGATAATTATAAATTAATTATTTAATAAAAAAAAGTTTAAGATAACAATAACTAGAATAAAAATTACTTTGCATTCTGTTCTTTACTTATATAAAATAATTCAATTATTTCAATAATAAAGGAAAAAGCACTATAAAATAATTTTCAATTGCTAGACCTATTTGCTGTTTCTTAATTGCATCTTTAAAACATTTCAATTAAATTTAAGAAAATTCTTGTTCATTCTTATTTGATTTTTTGAATTATGATTTAATATTATGTATTTATTTAACTTTATATATAGCTGCAACATAAGAGAAAGAAATTTTTTGATTAAGATATTTTTTTTAATAGTTAAATTTAAAAAAATAAGCATACTATTCGGTGATTTTTAAATTATTCAAATTTTTATTGAGAGCAAATTAAAGAGTTTCTAAAATTAACCAGCTTATCAAAATATTTCCCTTGATGTCTCATTAATTGATATATTGATCAACATAACAAAAAAGTCATTCCTATTTTAAAAGTTAACACTGAATTGCTTTCATTTAACTTATTTTAATTATGTTATATGTGCATATGTGTTATATGTGTATGAACTTAATTATGTTATATGTGTATTATGTGATTTTAAGTATTTATGACTCAAAAATTTTCTTTCTTTTGAATAAAATATAATGTAAATTCTGTTAATAAATAACAGTGATTGTAATATCTGAAACTTGAATAAACTATTTAACTAAAATTCTAAATTTAAAAAAAAAAAAATATTAAAATGAAAGGGTTTTTTTACCCCCTATACTGAGAGATTAATAAATATGCATTTTGTAATTTTTAGATGTTTCAACCTGTTGCTAAATGTGCAGAAGATGTGATTAAGCAAAATGGCTTGGAAGGTAAAATCAAAGTAGTTTTAAAACATTCAACAAGTTTGACAGTAGGTCCAGGTATGTATACCAAGTTCTTAAATTTGAAATGAATTTTTTTAATGTATGTAATAATGCATAACATAATTTTTTTAAAAAGCAAAAATATGGTTTATTTCATTGTAATGTATTTATAATGTTGCAAAAAAAGATGTTTAATGTTTGATATCAGAAAAATTAAATAATGTTGTAAAAAAAAAAATGGGATATCAGAAGGGATATCAGAAAATGGGAACTAATAACAGTGAAATTTATGAATCTATATAAATGAATAATTTTATTAAAAAAAAAACTTTAACCCCAACTCTGAGGCATAATATAAGTATTATTTTTTTTTTTTTTTTTTGCAGAGGGAGACTTAAATGAAAAGGCAAACATTTTAGTTGCTGAAGTATTTGATACTGAATTAATTGGTGAAGGAGCTTTAAAGACTTTTCAACATGCTGTTGAATATTTGTTAGAAGTAAGATATGTTTAAAATTGTTCAGTGTTTATAATATTGTGTTGCTATTTATATATATTTTTATGCGATTTCATATTTTAAATAATGAAACTATTGTAATATTTAAGGTTTTAAATTTTTTATGTCCAGGTTTGTAAAAGATTTGATTATTTCTTTACTTTTAGTTATAAAATATATTGGTGATTGAACTTTTTATAGAAAATTTAATAGATTTTTACTTCTGTTGCTGGTGATAATAAATAGAAAAAGCAAGATTTTCTTATTTATGAAGGAAAAAAAATTAGAATTTATAATTTATTGAATAATTGAATGAATAAAAATATTAATTATAATTACATAAAACTTTTTTGTTATTAAATGTAGAACTCTTGAATAGAAACAAATTGCTTTCAATTAGTATTTTAAGAAAGGGTACTATTTTTTTCTTTTTTTGTGGATTGAAGAACTGTAGAATAGATTACTATTAATATAAATGTAATAGTATTGTTATTAAATTATTATTTTTATGAGTGTGAATGTTCTTCATATTATGAATTGGTGATTTAACTAGCACAGTAATTTAAACAGTTACAATAATTAAACAATTAAATGTCTTGTGGGAATGTTAATATAAAACGATTTTGTTTAAATAGTAATAGTATATCTAAAATTAGATTCTACAAGTTCAACTATACTCACGTATAATAAATTACATAATGTGACCATTTTTTTACAATAAAAAGAAAACAGAAATAAATTGAAGGGAGGGATTGTAAGTAAAAGTATATTTTATCCATTGCAAAAAGTAATGCAAAATATGCTTTAATATGATAAATACATAATAAAAGCATTTATAACTGTTTATATTGTAAATAAGTTTACATGCCTTTCAACAAAATGTTGGAAATATCTGTTCATATGGAGTTTTACAGCTAGAGTTACAGCTGGAATATCAACATTCAATCTCACTTTCTAACTTGTTCAAAAATACTTAAGAATTAGTAGAAACCCTTTCAACTGCTGCATTAGTTCCAGGGCAGCACAACATAAATTGAATAATAAATAAATTTTTACATGGAATGGGTTCATTTTTGAAGTGGCTGAATATTTCCAATCATCTTTTATTAATTTGATATGTTTATTTTTTTACTGTGTTCATTGTTCAGAATTTAAATATATATTCAGTCTTCTTATTTCTTCTGAGAGATAATTAGCTATTTTAATGTTGGATTTTTCTTAGGATAAAAATTTAACTCTAGGTTTAAATCTGTCATGTAATTCTGATGAAGTCAGAAAACAACAATGAAAACTTATTTCATGCAATGTTTGTTCCAGACCATCTTTCGATGTATCGGAACCATGTTCGGTAAACATTCTGCACTTTTTACATTAACATTTTCATTATGCCCTGATTTAATTCACCTAAGGCTGACAATTTTCTTTTCAATATTAAAGGTAGAAATTAATCTTCAAATCGAGAATTATATTGAAGGATAAAGTCATTTAAAATAAGATTAACTTTGTATTTGATTTGTATAAACCTTCATTTTAGGGCATTTGACTAAACTTAAAAATCAATGGAGATAACACATCAATCAATAACTCCCGAGACTAACCCAGAGATGGCGCTCGTAGTAAACCAGTAACCAGGTCTTTCTAGAGTACTAACCTTTGCTTGAAACGTGTCAAAATTTTAAGTCGATCGGACCAGAAACAGCTGAGTTATCGAGGTTGGAGTAAAGTCATATTGTAGTTTGTTTAAAAAATGGAAAAAACCGAGTTTCGTGTTCTGATAAAACATTGTTTTTTAATGGGTAAAAACACCGTGCAAGCAAAACAATGGATTGAAAAATGTTACCCGGACTCTTGTCCATCAAAAGCAACTATTTGTCGGTGGTTTGCCGAGTTTAAACGTGGTCGTACCGACACAAATGACGCGGAACGCTCGGGGTAGACCTGTGGAAGCCGTTACACCGGAAAATGTGAGTGAAGTGACAAAAATTATAATGAAAGATCGTAAAGTGAAGCTCCGTGAGATTGCTGAGATGACACAGATATCATATGGAAGTGTATTTACTATTCTTCATGAAAAATTGAGCATGAAAAAGGTTTTTTCCAAGTGGGTGCTGCGATTGCTTTCGATGGAACAAAAACAGCAACGAGTCGATGATTCAGAAAGCTGTTTATCGCTATTTACTCGCAACAAAAAAGATTTCTTGCGAAAAAAAATAATTTGGAAAAGCGTTGGAACGATTGTATCACCCTAAAAGGTGATTAACAAAAGGTGTTATGTTGATGAATAAAAAAAAAAATTTGCAAAAAAAATGTTGTTTTCAATGTTAGACTCGGGAGTTATTGATCGATGTGTTACTCAAATAATTGTAGAACACACTCTGTAGCAGATGCTAGAATAAGCCATCTAACTTTTGAAAATCCTAATTTTTTTTTATTTTAATTGGTTATACGAATATTAAAACAAGTAAAATACAAATTAAATTGTTGTGATTATTACTTCTGCATCAATATTTATAATGGATTATACTATATTGATTGCATTTAACAAAATATGTGCACTGCAAACTGTTCATAGTATTTTCTTTTGTTGTAAATCTATTAATATCACATGCTCATTTGCATGTTTGCCCTCCAAAATGAGTGTATTATCAACTGTTAGTACCACTGCTTAAGAATTTCAAATTGTTTTCTTGTATTACTATATACATTGTTTTGACATAATGTCAGCAATTTCACCCTCAACAGATTCTAAATTTAAAATTTTTATTTGAAATGCCCTTGGTAACATTAAAATATTTTACTAGTATTGGATACAATTAAGATTCATTATTATTTGATGCATCAGATAAAAATGACTGGTCTTTCCATGTCTTTAAGCATTTCTGTCATAATAATTTTCTCTTGACTTTTTTTAATGTATTACATACATAACATAAATTTTTTAAAAGCAAAAATACTGTTCATTGTAATGTATTTACAATGTTGCAATAAAGATTTTATTTAATGTTTGATATCAGAAAATGGGATCTAATAACAGTGAAATTTATGAATCTATATAAATGAATACACTCGTAGGAGTAGGAGCCTTGCATTTTATGTTGATCTTGAACATTTAGCACTGTGAAACTTACAATAATTTAGTTACACAGTCCATACTATGAAGACTGTAAATTATTGAATGAAATACAAATATTCTTTTTATTGTAGCTAATTGTTTTTCATCTTCAGAATAATTTAAAGTTAATAAAAAAAAACGTATTACTTTAAAACTACAAGCTGATGTACCTAATGATTACTTTTGTTTGTTGGTGGTCAAGTGTACATAATAACTGCTCTGCCCTCAATTATGATCAAAATTCTTCTCTGCAAATTTTGCTGTAAATAATGGTATCTTTCTTTCAAATAAGGATTGGAAATTCCTGTTTTAATATATGGTTAAAATGGTATTCCTTAAAAAAAATTTAAAATAAAGGTAAAGCTACATGAACAAAACTAGAATGTTATAAATAAATAAATTTATGATTGTTAGAATTGAAACTTTATGACACATGCAAATGAATTCCACCAAATTTTAAATTTAAATGTTTCTTTACACATTACTTGTAAATAAAATAATACTTGCGTTCATCAAACCCTGTTATAGTGAACTTTTGGGGACCAAATAAAAAGTTCACTTTATCCAATTTTGTTGAAAATATAACCATTGTGAAAATGCATAATTTACTATTAATTACATAACTATTAATGTATATATATATATATATATATATATATTCTCCACTGAATGATGAACCACTGTAAAAGATCTACTTTCTCTTTTTTACCTGACATGGTTATTTTGCTCCATTCAGATTTTTCGTGATTGTGATGAGGAAGCTGCAATTTTTTCATTGTTAAAAACTGTAGATTTTGATGAGGAAATTTACTTGCACATTCCAGAAATTGTTTCTTATTTTCATGCTTTTCTTATGTTTGATTACTTTTATTTTATCCTGTATTGAAAGCTCTTTGCTTTATGGAATTCATCATTTTTACAAATTTTGTTCAAAAGACTACTCGGATGAAAAAATGTCTGTTCAATTGTAAGCAGTCATATTTTTTTTTATAAAAACAGCTCCTAGATATATATAGGAAGGAGACATCAGATGCTACATTTATGATCCATTTGACTATTGATCTGATTTTTCAAGGGCTGTTTTGTATAATAGAATCTATGTAGGGGACCAGTGGATTCTTGGGAACAGCCGAGAGGGTGAAGAAATAGGAATACTGTTTTTCTGGTAGTGGACCTGTGATTAAATTTTAGATACGACAAGGGTCGATAAAAAGCCTGAAATTTGAGACTGTAGCCTGGAATTCTGCCTTTCAGGAGATCCTAATATGTATATGTAAAATTTTCTTTGAAAAGCTTGAAAAAAAAAGTATGTGGAAGGGAAATTTCAGCATAAGTAAGTGGATTTCTATTTCCTTAGGACATTATTTTTAAGTGTTAAAAATAATGTTAGTTATGCAGGAGTTCAATTGAGACCAGTAAAAAAAAAAATCTTTTACCAAAAGCTCACTATAGCAAAATTCGACTATTTTTGGAAATTGTTAAATAAATATACAAAATTAATAAAATGTAAATTGTGCTTATCTGTGTATGATTGAATATGCATTGAGAAAGAAGTGAGTCTACTGCATATGTGCTGTGTCATGTTCCAGTTCAAAATAAGTGGAGACACTTGCAAGTTTCATGTCCTCAAGGTCTCCTGTGTGGGGTGGTCTCAATTGTTTCTCACCACACTGCATGGAGTCTTGATGAATCGTCATGTCAAATACAAATATGTTGCATCATGCTTGAGGAATCTGCTTGTCATTGGTTGAATTTGGAGATTTACTGATTATTCTTCAGATAGTGAAAAAGAGGACATGTAAGTGGACAATTTTTGAGGGAGGACAGAATTGTCTTCTCTAAAAGAGTACGATTTATCATCTTTAATTGTATAAACAGTGGAATTTACTGGGTGAGTGAGTGAATGTAAAGGTTATTGGCGCAAGAGCCAGATGTGGCTATGCTGTACCAAACAAGATATAACAGTAGTCTGGGCATGAAAAAATTGAAACAAAGACACAAATTGGTTGACAAGAAGGAGGGTCAAAAATAGAGAAGGATCGCTAGGATAACCCAAGGGTGATTCACCCGTGTTCACCAAAGACAGTAAACCCCATGGGAAAGAAAAAGATCACTAGGGTGCCTCATGGTCATGATGCCCGTACTTACCTTAAGAAGGCAAATCCCTGAGGTCCCCTGATATAATCCCCAAGGGCAGGGTGCTCGGGTATACCCCCAGATGCTGGGTACCCATTTTAGTCACTTCTTACGACATGCATGAGCAACAGTGGGACTATTCTGTCATTCCCAGTCACCACCGACCCAGTCATGTGTCGAAATTTACTGGAGTTCAATTTAAAGATAACATTTGGTCAAGTTATGTACAATTTTGTCAGTTGTTAATAACAGTTTCAGTTTTTATGCTGATAATTTGAACGACAGCATTAGTTGTATGGAGAAAAAAAATGTAATTTAAAATTGACTATTTTAAAATAAAATTATTGAGTTTTTTCATTAAAAATGGCTTTCATTTACAAACAAATGTATATCATATAAGTAATTTATATTAATTTGTGTGATGAATTAATGAAGAATAAATAAAAACTTTTTCTGAAATGGTCTTACCTCATTAAGAAAATGATTAATCTCTTGGAAACTTCTTTTTGCTTTTTATATAAAGTATTGTTTTCAATAAATCTGGGTAAAAAAATCTGTCATAGAGTCGATATGTTTAACATCCTAATAATCTAAAAAAAGAAATCCTGATTGAAATTCGTTATTTCCTTTTTGCTTTACATTTCTTAATCAACTACTTTTAAAATTTAGCATTTTCAATCTTTATGGTTTTTTTTTTTATATAATCAAATAATATTTTAACCTCATTTAAAATCTTACATTTTATCTTAATTAAATGAACTTCAATTAAATAATTTGTTGAAAAGTGATTGAATTATTGGTATATTGAAGTGACACTTTTTTTTCTGTTTACATCGTATTTGAATTAAATTTCTTAATTTTTTTTATGCTCATGTGGTTTTAAAAGATGTTAGTTTATGTTTCTTGTCGAATTTTCTAATTGATTTAGCTGTATATGATACCATTAATAGAAATTTATTAGACAAGTATTAAAAAAAATTTTCAATATTTCTAAGATGAAAAAAAAAAAAAAGTCCCATGGCTGTGTATATTTCAGAAACATTCTTTAAGATTCAGACTTTAATTGAACAATCTTGCTTCAAATATTTTTATTCTTTTCACTAGCTTGATTTTTAGTTTTTTTTCACAAGAAAGTGAATTTTTTTTCTTCATGATAGCACCATGTGATAATTTTGAATAATAAGAGCATTCAAGGTAACCTGAATCCAAATGGATATTAAAATTGTTTGGTACTTTTTTTTTTCCTCTTATGCATGCTGGGGGGAAAAAAAACCTGAATTGGTTTCAAATAGTTAAATAAAAATTATAAGACATTAATTGTAGTTTTTCAATTCTGTAAAGAAATTATTGCATAATTTTACCTTATATTTTTTGACTTTTTTACCTTTTCAAATAAAAATGAATTTGTTTTAAAAAATAATTATTTTTATGAGTTTTATTTTTATCCTTTTTGAAAATTTTAAGGGAAATTTTGAAGGTTAAGTTTTCTATATACAAATGTAACATAATGGAAAACTGTGACTGTCAATATTGTAAATTTTGTGTTGCATAAGAACATATCCTAATGTTAAAAATTATGAAAACTAAATTAAAACTAAGAAAAAATGTTAAATGATCATTAAAAGAGGGTGTTAATAATAATGATTGACTTGTGTAAAATAATTGATATTGTATACAAGTGAAAGCAGAATACTGTAAGATTTTAATGTAAATTTTATAAATATAACTTTATATGGATAAAAAGTAAAATTTAATTTGTCATTTTCAATTTTATTATGAATATGCTAACGTGTATCCAGATATGAAATAGTTAAGTGAGATGTTTTAAATTGTAAAGCAATTTATTTATAACAAAATAACTGTAATTTTGATTAATCTTATGCATTTTTTTTTTTTAAATGATTGTTATGTAAGTATTTGAAGAATGAAGTAATTTTCTTAAAACAGTTACCTGTATATAATTTTAAAAAATATTTACAATCATGAATCAAATTTAAAATGATAGCTGAGACTTAATAGAAAGAAAAATATGATGAATTTCCATTAAGAGTGATGATTGTTGATCATTATTTGTCTCTTGTGCCATATCTTAATCTAATGTATTAATCAATAAGTACAAAATTCTAATTGAGGACATACATACAAGACTAAAACAGCTTCTTTATTTATTATCACTGCAATATATGTAAGATCATTTTCTGTAGTACTTCAACCTAACTCACTGTCTTAATTTATGATTTAAATAAGACATCTGTCTTACCAGAACACTGATATTAGTTTCGCAACTTTGTTTGATAGTAATTATGTAGATTAATGCTGTTAGTAAAACTCACTTCAATCCACAAAGCTAACAGAAGAATTTCAATTTTGGTAACAATTCTCTGACAGCAAGTCGTTATCCTCTGCCATACTTCATTCCTTCCTTCATCTAATATATCTAATCACATTTCATTTTGGTTGGGAAGAAATTGTAATTATATGCAATTCAATTCAATAAAAGACCCCTATGTTAGCGAAGAGAAAATTGCAAATTGCCCAACATCACAATAGTTTTATTGTGTCAGTATTTTATGGATAAAATTTATATTTAGCTAAATTTTTGTCATCACATTTTTGATATATTCTTATTATCTCATCTATTGAATGAAATTTTAAATGAGAATGGGGCAATTTGAAATAATAAATTTTAAAAGAAATTCTACAAATATTTAAATTCTAGATATTGTCTATTAAGGTCATTTTCTTTAATTTTTTTTTAGCCCAATTGCATTGTGATACCATCAGCTGCTTCTGTGTTTGCTCAAATTATTGAATCACCATTAATATCAAAATGGAACACTCTTTTTCCTGTACATATTGCTCCTGGTAAAGTGATTATACCTCCTAAAGAAGTTACATCTTGTCATGGATCTGCAGCTATTCATGATGTCCAAATGTCACAAATTCCTCAAGATAAATTTACTAAATTAACTGATCCGATTTGTGTATTTGAGTAAGATATACTTTTAAAAAAAATACTAAAAGTAATTATTTATTGAATAATAAATTTTTTTTAATTAGTTATATATTTCTGTTTAAAATTTCTTTACTTTTAATTCTGTTATTATTAAAACTCTTATTTTACCATTGATATAATTCTGATAATTTTATTTGATTCTCTAATATTTTTGAGTGGCTGTGATAACCTAGTGGTCATGGTTTCAGATTGTGACCGGTGGTTAGGGTTCAGTTGCGCGTTCAATCCTTGCCCTCTAAAGACCCACCGTATAGCCGGGGCTGATGCCATGTTAAGTCTGTCAGGATCCAAAGCCCTCCCATGGGTGTTGTGTGTAAGTTAGGAGAGGGGTGACCAGCTCAGAAGTTGTCCTTGTGTCTTGACCAAAGTTCAAAATTACGAAGTCCGTCGCCAATAGACCTCATGTTGCTTCTAGTGCGACATTAATAAAAACTAAACTAAAACTAATATTTTTGATTTTTAAATTTATATCACAATATACACAATAGAAAGCTTAAAATTTTTGCAATCTTATTTCATATAAAGTTATGATCATTCTGAAGCAGAATAAGACTCGAGTTTTTCAACTTTCAAAAATAAATATTTTTTAAAAAGTAATGTTTTTCTACAAAATTGAAGTTTTTCAATAATTTATGATATTGCATGCTTCCCTTTATGTTACTTTGTAGAAAATATGTAAATCTGGAATATATATTGTATTTTTTGTGTGTTCAAAGTTTCAATTTTTTGATGGAATATTTATTTTATGTAATTTAAGAATATATATATATATGAAGGATTCTCATGATTAATTTATCTTACAAGATTTCATATACTTCATATTTTCTTATTGTATACAATTTTTTTTCTCAAAATTCTCTGTTAATCTTTTGCATTGCATGTTTTAAATATGACTGCTTAATAATCATAATGTTAAATTAATTTTTCAGGTTTTCTTTTACTGGGGAAAAGTCAATTGAAATGAATGAAACATTTATCAAGCAAGTTCCTTCTATTGCTAGTGGTAACTGTGAGATTGTTTTCATGTGGTGGGTTTTGAAAATGGATATGGATGGTGATATCTTTCTCAACAATGGACCAAAATGGGTTCAGCCTAATCCAGACATTGCCCAGGTTTGTAAGCACATCGTACTTGTCTATTTAATTATTCAAATTTTTGTGTTTAATTTATCCCAGTACCTTTATGTTTAAATTTATTTCCTTATTGCAACTCTGATTTTCATTTTTGAAAGACTTTTGATGTAGTTGAAAATGCTTGTCAACATAAACCAAGAGGGGTGTGAATGAGCAGCGTTCCATTGTGTCATACATTTAAATGTAATTATTTCAGCTACAGGAACTTAAAGATGTTGCATTAGTGAAGTGAAATGCATTTTTTTTAATATATTTTTTAACTGATAAAAATGTCAATGAATACAGATGCATTTAAGAATGTGCAAGGGTAATGGAGCATTGTAAAATATTTGTAAATAATTTACTGAAATATAATTTTTTTTCAACAAGCTGTCTAATTTATTTTTCAACTGTTGCAATGTTAATAGTGTTACCTCACTGGAAAAACACATGGTTCTTGCAGTATACAGTTTTCAGATGACAGTTTTTGTATACTTCGATTTTGTAAAATTGGATGCATTACTTATTATAATTGAAGAAATTAAGATAATTTGTTTGTATACTTTGATTAAAAAGAAAAAGCTCGACTTAATTGTAAGTTCCGTAGTTCATTTGCTACTGGAAGTAAAACTCGTTCCTTTTTAAAACGTTTTTCTGAATTTCACTTGGTGTGTGTGTGTGTGTGTCATCAAATTTTCGATCGTTAATTTAACCAACTTCCCATCAAGCTAGAAATCTGAAACCTTGGGAATCGTTCTCACTAGCTTAACAATACGATATTTGGACATTTGCGACAAGTTTTAGCTAGTATTTTCTTCAATAATGCAGTTTATCCCAACCACTTGGCGCGATTTCAAAAATTGGCATCAAACTTGGCGATTTTTTTGTTTGGCTGAACGTTAAGTCCGTAAAACGGACCAGGGTAGCCACATTTGGCAAAATACTGCCAAATAATTCTTGTCGCCAAGAGTGATTGGGTTAAACTGCATTCCAACCATTTAATTTACCGAATTAATTAATTAATTTTAGTTACTTTTAACGTTTTTATGTATTTCACTTGGTTCGTGTTTCTGTGTGTGTGTGTGTGTGTCATCAAATTTTCTATCGTTAAATTAACCAACTTCCCATCAAGCTAGAGTTCTGAAATTTCGGGAACCGTTCTTACTTGCCTAACAATGCAATATTTAGATATTTGCGACCAGTTTTAACTAATATTTCAATAATCTTTCTTAATAAATTTTGCCACTATATAAAAACGTTGTTTTTAAAAACGTTGGTTTTTATCTCGAATTATGTATTTACTGATATATCCCTGATTCGTAAAGTGTGAATGATGTACTTTTGATCATTATTAAAGAATTGATTTTTAATATTTAGTTCTCTTTGTGTGTGTCTTTCAGTAACAAAGTTAGGAAGGAGTAATTTTTATGAGTTTTCTTGAACTGTTGTATTAAATCAACTTTTGTTGATTCATTATACTGAAGTGAAACATAATATTATAAGTCCAGATCGCAATTATATGATCTAATATGTGTATTACATGAAGTATTTAAGAAAATAACTCTATATTTCAGATTCTGAAAAGGAATTCCAAAATACTCTACTTTCATAATTATAGTCTTGTTAAGAGAGAATGAAATGTATAACTGTCTATTGGCCATTTAGATGTATAAGATTTAATTATTATAAAGATTTTTAGATAATCATTGAAATCTGAGCAATGTTAGAAATTGTTAATATTTACATATATTTTATCCAAACCCACATTATGTATTATTTTATTACTTATTTGCATGTAATGAATTATTATATTTACTGTACTTAAATTTTTCTTATATTGTTTTTTTTTTTTTTTTTTTTTAATAAAAATTTTGTTACTTAATTTTTTTTAAATATTTAGAACTCCAATGATCTTGTTAATATCTGTGTGGATTACTTTGTACATTTAGGTAACATATTTTGAAAAATAAAATAAGAAATTTACTATAAATTGGGAAAGTTATTGTTAGTTTTATTCTCGGCCAATGTTTCTGAAATTTTATCGTAAATTAACCTTCTAATCAAATTTTTATATTGAAAGCTTTTCAAAAAAGCTTTGATCAAAAGGCATGAAATAATGCTGTAATCTGGGATTGCGTTGTTTAATAATCAAGCTGTGATATAATTTGGGAGTTAATTAAAAGTTTTTAGGATAAAATAATAATTAGTTCCTGAGGTAATATATATATATATATATTGAAGAGGAATTATGTTATGTAATTATAAAGGAAAAATTATGAAATCAAGAGTATTTAAAATTGTCCTTGTATAATTTTCAAGAATTATATAATAGCATTTTTTTTATTCACATTATCTTTGTATAAGGGAAATATTTGGCTGCTTATTGATGAATTGTTTTGTTATTTGGCTTTACATTGTACTTCTATATTAAATGCATTAATATTTTATCTGCTGTGTTTATTTTGAAATATTGTGTATTTTCAGTGGCGGGATCACTGGATGCAAGGTATTTATTATTTGCCTGAAGTTGTCAAGGTATCTGCAGGAGATAAAATTACCCTGACTGCTTACCATGACGAATACAGCCTATGGTTTGCAATTCTTAAGTACTACTTGTATTTAATTTATCTTTAATAATTAATAGTATAATTGTGTAATTTTCAGTTCCTGAAATTTTTCAATCTTTGTCATTTAAAAAATTGAAATGAAAAAAGAAGTGTAACATTGCTTGAGAATGTTTATTTTCAGAATCTGACTCACTTTTGCTTGATTATCATTGAAGTGCTTGGTAATGATTATATATCATTATATGCGTAAAAGATTCCATTATTTAAGCGCAAAATTTTATTTAAAATCTATGTTATGAAATTTCTCTTTGTTTATTAATAATAGTTGTGTATTTTATGAAGTTTTTCATATATGTGATTAATAATAGTGTTAAAATTTTAATGTTCAAATTGAAAATAATTAATTTGAAATACTAATTTGAGAGAAATTTGCAAATAATCGGAAAAATAGAATTAAATATTAATATTTATTTTTGATGTTAACTATTGAAGGTGGGAAAGTTAGCATTATCAAACAAGAGTGTTAAATTGAATACCTTTTTCTCAGAAACTAAGATATAGAAACTTTTTTTTTTTCTTTTGCTGATTAAATAGAGATGTGTTTGTATACTAATGTGAAATTTTGTTATTACATTGTTTAATTTTTTTAAAATTTTTACTGAGCGTCATGATAATTTTTTAGAAAATTATGATATTTGTTGTAATATCAGCCGTTATTTTAGAAATATTACAAAAGTTTTGTTTTAGTATATAGATGTACATATCAAAATTAAAGCCAGGCCGCATAAACACACAATTTGCTTTACATGCAGTTTTTCTATGGCTCTCTTGAAAAACAATTGCTTATGATATTCTTAGTTGTGGCATCATTATTCTTATTTTTCTTTTTATTAAATTCCGATTAATCTTTAATTTGGAATGATGTCATGACTTCCTATTAAGAGCAGACATAAATATGTTTTACTCCTTTAATTTAACCTTTTGAGGAGGGTTTGGTTATGAAATCAACAATGGAGCTCCTTCCCCTCTTGACAGCTTTCGAAATGCCATAGAGCTCATAAATGTCCATCACTTTACCATCCCTTCTTGTATTCAGAGGATAGGGAGATACTCTCTTTGTACACGCTTATGGATTAATCCCTTCCCCCCCTTTTTGTCCCAGTCTGCATCAGAAAAACTTTTCTCATGTTGCTTTAGTGCATTTAAAATGTCTTTAAGGCTTTTAAAATATATTTGTAAAAATTCTATTTTTCTTCCTTTATTACATAGGGGGGGAAATTATGATTTTGCATTGCAATTTTCTACTCTAACTTAAAATATTTTGTAATGGAAATCAATTCGGATATTGTTTTTAATTTGTCATAAACTAATAACTTTACTTTACGTGCAATAAAAAGATTTATTTTGCTCAATTTAATTTCTTATTATTTTTAGTAATTTACTTTTATAATTATAAAAAATTTGACATAATCTATGAAAATCTTATTGGAACAAATGTGTAAATTGATATGTTCTATGTTTCGTATAAAATTTAATTAATTTAAATTTTTAAGCAAACAATTTGTACCATTTCAATTTTTATTGTGTAAAAATTACACTAAAATGTGATTTTTTACGATAAGAATAAATAATTAAAGGATTATTTTACATCTTATATATTTCATTATTTGGAAATAAATTTTTAACTTCTGATCCATGCTCAATCTTTTTATTAGGTGTTTTAGTAGAATTTTATGTTGAATAAAAATTTTATTGAGAAAAGTTTTATAAGTTTTAAAAGTAGTTTTTAACATAAAGGTTTCAAAATTTTCTTTCACTTTGATTATATAAAATAGGATATTTTCATGATGCAATAATTAGTAAATGGATAAGAGAAATGCAGATAAAACCATACTTAAAAAAATAGTTCAGCTCAACAATTCTATTGTCAATTAAAACTATGAAACTACTTAAAAATTTATTTGTAAATTATGTTGCAATTTGTGGACAATTTACACACAAATAAGTATCCATAATTTGTTTGAACAGCACAGAAATTGATTGAAATTATCTACTAATATTAGGATTACTAAAGGACAATTTTTGTGATTTAACATGAACACAATATGTTCGAATTATGTTCCATTGCATTACCTAAATTTATGAAGAATGTGCACTTTGATTATTACACTGACAAATGGTGTCTTTTTACCAAATTGAGATGAGCAATTTTGTAAAATTGTAAGAAAATAATTATGTTCACCACATATGGACACACATAAAATATTCATTCCAAAAAAGAAAAACATTTTCAAATAAATAATTCATTAAAATTTTAATTATTTTCAAAATATTCTAATGTTTTATAATTCTCACTACAGTAAATTTTAATATTTTTGGGAGATCTTTTTCTTAATTTCATAGAATTTTTTTTCACAATTATGTGCATGGGTTTGGTTTTAATAGTATTATACACAGTTTTGCAATTATTTTTTTCTATCAAATGCTACGAAAAACTGTAAAAAAAGTTACTTGTAATTTTGTGGGGTTTTGTAAAAAAAATTATTTATCAAAATCCTTATTCCATGAGTAAAATAATTTGATATATTACACTCATTGCAAAAAAAGACTTGGAATTGTAAATGCATGCTTTCAGAGGCACTATTCTTTCACAAATATCACATTTATTCTCAATTTCTGTATTATTTTCAATTTTATTGACGTTATACATGTCTGCAATTCCTTTCTTGCAAAGTCATTGTGGGTGTCCACCTCATACCTCCATGGAAATTTAAGTTTTTAAATATATGTTTGGGACTTAGGATTTTTTTTTGACAGTGTGTGTTTCAGTCGCTTCTTGCAAGGGAAACTTTACGAAGTTGATTAAAAGCTGTCTTTTACCAACGATGAATCAAGTAAAATGGTTCAGGAATCATTTTCATCTAAAAATATTAATTTTGATGAAGCTATAAAAATTTCAGAGTTCAAAGCTAGCACAAAAGCAGTTTCAGCTTTTTTTCAGTAATTGAAAAGATAAAAACATTTTGTAAAACATCAAAAACTGTAGATTAATGAGCTTCATTAAGTATATGTTTGTCTGCTTAAGTGTTTTTGTTTTCCAGATCACTTCGACTATTTAATTTTATTAAATAAATGTTTATTATATATTTGAGATAGCATATTTATGGAGATAATTCTAATAAAGGGACACGAGGGTGGTTTCTTCCCCGATCCTCAATAGTTTTAGGTTCTCTAACATTATTACACTTTGTTACAAGATAAATTTTACCCTAAGAACTTAATTGAAAATCACATTTTCTTTCTTTCTTTATTATTACTATTTTCTTTTATCTCTCAAAAATCTGAATATTACTCATAGAATTTAAGCAATATATTCCTATCTAACACACCCAAAACATGCTAATATTTTTGAAATTATATATAAAAAACAAACAACTTAATCACAAATAACTTTTTGAGAAAAGATATATGTATCAGTTATTTTATTAATTTTGAGGAAGGAAACATAAGAATTTTCTTAAGAATAATGCACATCTTTTTTAATTATAATTTTATAAGAGTTGATTACTAAAGACTCATTAATATAACTGTCAAAAAGCACAGCTGATTTTTTGAAAAATATCGTTTATTAACTTTTTAGACAATTGATACTTATATAGAATTTTTAAACTTACATATATTTACTGTACATTTGCTCTATATTAGCGTATAATATGTGTGTCACTTCACAGATATTTATTTTGCGTTTCAGAGAATTAACAATATTAAAACAGCTTCTTGTCATGTTGTGGGTTTGAGTCTTGATGCCACTAAAGGCTAACCATGTATCCAAGATTGATGCACGTTAAATTTGTCGAGGCTCAAAGTCCTCCGGTTGACATGGTGTGGAAATAAGGAGAGGGAAGTTAGGTGTTATCCTTGTCATTTGACTGAGATTCAAAATTACGAGGTCCGTCATCAATAACCTTCGTGTTGCTTCCAGTGCAACTTTAATGAAATTAATCAATCAATCATCATTGATTTGAATTAATTGGAATTTAACTGAAAATCTATCGCATTGATTTATACTCAATATTTTTTTTCCTTTTAAATTAATCTTGATTATAAAGACTAATATTTATCTAAATTTTTGAATGGTTATAATATTATACATTTCTCTAAGAACTTCAGCCTTAATTTCAAAATAAGCATTTCTTTATATGATTGCAAAGAAGACTGATACATATAAAATAAATTTATAACATTTGCAAATTTTTAATGTGTTTACAAAAGATTAAGAAATTGAAATATTTGATTATGCTACGTACATTGAAACACGTTTTTGGATATTTGATCTTTGACTAAAGGAAATAAGCATTTATTTTGTATATGCAGTATTTTATAATGTGTTCAAAGTAAAAGTTTCACGCAATGCCTTAAAATATTGCAGGAATAGTTAAAATTTTCCTTCATAATTACACCTATAAATAATGATACAAAAAGCATATTTCATTACATATCATAGTTTATCCCAGTTTGCTTTACAGAAATTATTAAACTCAGTGAAAATTAAAACATTACAAGATTTATTTTTTCCTCTACTAATTTATTTCTGTAATTAATTCAAAATTCATTTATAATATATATATATATATATAGTGCAGCAAATATTAAACATAATTTTAATGAAATGAACATTTTCCTTCTTTGTTCAAAAGTATTACTAAGTTATTCAGTTTTTTAGATGCTAAAAACGTATTTACACGTCCAAAATAATCAGTGAAGAATTTTTTGCATATTAATAGATAATTCATAATGTCTATGTATTAAATTATGAAATGGTGTATAATATAATTTGAAAATTATATCATGTAACGGTACTGTGGCCACTACCTTCTATAAATTGCAAAGTGAAAATTATAATAGTTTTTCCCGATTATTGCATATGAATAGAATAATTTACTGCATAAAAATTCTAATTATGGTACTAAGAATGATATAAGAAAATTGTAGGAGAGAATATGCCTTCTATTTTCAGAACATATTTCCGCAAGTTTCTTGAATTGGAAATGGACAGATAATCCTCAATTGAATAGGCTTCCCTCTTTACGGAATTCGTCATTTTTACCAATTTTTTCAGGATATTGCTAAGATAGCTAAATATGGTTTGAGTCCAAAACTGCCATATGGATATGAGAACAGCCCCTAGGGATTTAAAAAAAAACTGAAAGGAAGAGATGTCGGTGGACACCTTTATGATCCATTCCTCTATTCTGAATTTTTGAGGTGTATTTTGAAGAGTGGGATCCATTTTGTGGACTAGTCAATTCTAAGAAATGGCAGGAAGAATGGAGAAAGAGGATAGTGATTGCAGATCTTCTTTTTGGGGTACTTAACTCATTCAGTCTTTTATTGTCAATCTAGTTAAAATCTATTATTAAGCTGAACTATTTATCTGCACTGCCCAGAAATAAATTATAGAGGAATGTTGTTTATTGGCTAATGGACCATTGATTGATTTCTAAAAGTAGAGGAGAGAATGGGATTTAGGAGGAAATTTTGGAATGCTGCTTTTCAGGATTCTGATACAAATGTATAAAATTAGTTTTGAAGAGCTAAAAAAAAAATGTGGAAGGAAAGTTTCAATTCACTAGAAGTGGACTTTCATTTTTATGGGAGTTGACCATAAGCATTTAAAATTATATTAGTTAAACAGGAGTTTGGAATCAGTGAAAATGTTCAATATATTCCAGTTTGACTTTATATAAATATATGCAATAAATTTTTATTTTTTATGTTTAACATCAGAAATGCTTCACCACTGTTCAATGTCCTTAATAAGTAATAAATTACACCCTGTCTTTTTTGAGAAATAAAATCATATTATAATTTATATGTTTATTAATTATTAAGATATTAACTATTATTTATATAATATTTAATGTGCAAAAAGAAACATGCTGGTAATTGTTTGTTATATTGTTTTTCATCTGTGTTTTATTTAATGCATTTATGTATTCCTGAGAGGTGGAAGTGTATTTAAGAAAGTGTTCATAATCTCCAACTTATTTGGGAAAGGGAATTGATGAGAATAAACATTGAGAATTCCCCCTTTTTTTTCTGATAAAATACATATTGACTTTGAAACTTACAAGTATATGTATTAACCTATAAGCAATATTTCCCCCTAAAATAAATTTCAATGTTTATATGTAAAAAGAAAGGAAATGCTCCATGGGCAATTAGTTTGAACAATAGCATAGAGGTGACATTTAAATTAATCATTGGAATTAAAACCAAAGTATTTTATAATATGCAATATAACTGATATGTGAAAATAGACATCATTTATTTGAATATCAATTTTGTAATTTTATGTTTTACTTAAAAGTTTTTTTTTTACAGAGCCAGTAATAAAAAGTTAACTGAGAGTCCAACATGCAATTGCTTGGTGCATGTAACTGATTCACATGCTAGAATTGGCATGAAGAATGATATTATTAGGAATGATAAATATATTGCAATGTTAAAAAAGGTGCGTCTTTTCAACCTATAGATTAAACTTTCTTTATTTGTAATTAATTTGTTTACATGCATTAAAAATCTCAAATAGAGTTAATTTAAATATAGTTAATTTCTTCAGTATAATTTTATTATTATTCGTCTTAAACCTTTTAAAAAAATTTCTTTGAAGTTTTGGTGAAGAAATAATTTCAGTTGTGATTATTTTGGCTGAATGCATGGCTATTTATATTCTCAATCTTAAATTTTTTTTTTTAATTTTAGTGAATTATATGCTCTTTTGTAATCAAAGTTTGCTCTTTATATTATAAAAATTAATTCAAAGATATGTCAAATAAGAATTCTTGCAAAGATGCACACTTTGTTTCGTCACTATTGTTTTGTTTCAAATAATAATGTGTATTTTTCATTATAAAATAATAAAAGTTCAATTTTTGAGATTTTGATCGAAAACTGAATAAAAATTATCTTTATAGATACAAATATTTTTATGCTTAGTATATAAATTGTATTTTGCTAAACTGTCATGTCTGTAGACATTAAAATTTATTTATGAAAATATAGTATAATCTGAATTTCCAATAATAATCAAATTGTTCCATAGACTTGCAAAAGTTATTCAATTTTTTTTTTAAATAAAATATTGAGTTTTGTTCATTGACTTTATAACTTCCAGTTATTTTTTTATGTTTGATTGCATATGACGTTTTTTCCGAGATATTGGGGGGAGGGGTATACCCTGTGGAAGGGTAAGAGTTGTTTTGTGACCTTGAGTGCCCCTGCTGTTTTGAACCCTGGTCCAGTGGATCCAAAGAAAATTGACTAGTTGCTGTTTGCTGCACTCTTTTCAACCAGGCTGAAATGAGGTCTCATCTGGCTAGTCAAGTAAGGCATTTTAACTCCTGGTGTCATTATAGAAGAGAGTCGCCGTATACTCCCCCTCCAGAATCATCATGATGATACAAAGAGTCATTGGTATTTTTTTGTACAGAAAGTTGCTTTTTTTCAGCCATTACTGTAATTGATATTCGTCCCTTCCTTGTTGAACTGAGTTTTGCTTGGGACTGTTTCAATTAGAGTTGCTGACTGTCTCGTGTTGAGTCTCGTCGACACATGCGCCAGAGCCAGAATATCATTAATCATAATTTATGTGCAGTTGTCTTTGTTAGATATACAGTGGCAATTGTTTTGGTCGAGGGCATCTGCCATCTAGTATTAAGTCCTAAGTGACCACTTTGGCATAGGACGTTTTCTTCAAGGCATCTGGGGATGTTTTTTCTACACCCTGGAGGGGGAAAGAGCTGTTTGGTGACCTTGAGTGCTGCTGCTATTTTGAACCATGGTCCAGTGGGTCTAGAGAAAAGTTGACCAGTTACTTTTTGCTGTGCTGTAACCAACTAGGTTGAAAAGACGTCTCATTTGGCTAGTTAAGTAAAGCTTTTTACTTCTGGTGTCATTGTAGAAGAGTTTCCCCAACTTGTTCTGAAATTTTATGTTTGAACACACACACAAAATATTTTCATGAAGAATTGATTTATATTACAACACTTGAACATTGTGCTGTTATTTGTGTTATATAATTTAAATATTTTTAAAAACACGTTTAACTTTTATAACGTTTGAATTTAGGTGATTTCTCCTTCATCCGTGTGTCTTTGTGTTAGTGATGGATCTCTCTTGCCTTTTATGGCTGCAAAACTAGGAGCAAAAAAAGTAATATTTTTTTTCCTTTATATAACTTTAACATTTTCAGTTGTATATAGATCCAGTCTTGAGTGAAAGGCATGATTCGAGATTTACTTCATTCAAAAATATTTGAGCTGCTGTATATTAAATCTGTAGAAATTGTTAATGTTTTGGAAATAATTGAAATCTTGATGTCCATATAATTTAGTCGTGGTTAAAAGCTATGAAGTTTATTGCCAATAGATCATAGTGCAGTTGTTAAGTAATGTTAAATGAATTAATTCTTTTTTTAATAATTTAACCTGCTACTCTGAGGTTAATATTTCGTGGTTTTCACTTACATTGGGGGAAAAAAAGACTTTACTAGTTAAAATTAGATTTTTATATTACTTTTTAGACCTTAAAAGCTCATCAAAGGAAACTAATTTTGAAAAGATTTATAACTGTAGAATTTTAAGACTTCCATGTTTTGAATTTTTAAGCATAAATAATAAGTATATGAATATATTGTTTCATTATTAAAATTTGAATCTTATACATAAACATGAAGTACAATATTGTGCCACTTAAACTTTAAAAAAAAATACGGCTAAGTCATATTTTGTTTTAACATTGTTAACAGTTTGTGCAGAGGTTTATATTATGTAATCCATTATGATTTTCAAATATTGTTTTTTGTTCAACTTATTCAAAAGAATTGTGCTTGGGAATTCTAGTTTCATTTTCCTTAAAAAGAAAAATGAAATGTTATTTGAAAGTTATTTATATTTTTCTACATGTACATTATTAACCCTTTGACAATTAGGGAAATCAACACTTTTCGCTCTTTTTTTATACCCAGTATTTCGAACAAACAGGTGCTGAATGTGGCAGCCATTTCTCCCTATTGCATCTGAAAATGTCTCCCATTTTTTATGGTGTAACTTGTTTGCTTTTAAAAGATGGTCTTTAAAGAATTATTTGCAGTATATAATGTTCTATTTACAACAATTTTAACTGGCACTTTCAAACAATTCAGTAAATGATAAATGTTATAAATATTATTTGCAAAATATTAAATTAAAATATCTAAATAATTGCAAGCAATTGTAAACTTTTGATCAAAATATGATAATTTTATTTACCTAAAACTCTTTTTGTGTGTCATACACTTTAAAACATGGAATTATTCATCATTTATATATCATCAAAAAACTTATTCATCATCAGAATTATCTAGCCTTTGCTTTTGAACCATTTTATTAACTCCTGCCAAATTACATAAGAAAAACAACCAGATCAGTAATATTTTCCATCATTATGCAAAAAATTTCTTAGTATACTGCCTTCCGTGGGCTATCAACATAACTAAATTTTGCCAGTAGATATCATTTGTAACTCAAGAAACATAGGACAATATATGCAAATGAACTCAGCTTGTCATATGCTGGACTCAATCATAACCGTCAAAGGGTTAAATGTGTAGCTAATGAGAATTGTAATTTTTCCACAATTTTTTTGAATGATTAAGTAATGCTCAATGAAAAAACGAAGTTGTAATTTATTTCTTTTTTAAAGCTTTTGGAAGCAACTTCTTGATTAATAATTAATTATTACTAATGCTTTATTTTTATTGAATACTCAATTTTAACTGATTGCAGGTTTTTACTATTGAATCAAATCATTTTCATCACAATATGATTAAATCATACATAGAAGACAATGATGAAAATAACATCATCAGAATAATTACAAAAGAACCAGCTGATCTTTCTGAAGGAGATTTTGATATGGAAAAAGTATTGAATATTTACTGTCCAATATCATTTTTATCTTATTGCTCTGAACTTACTAACAATTTTAGAAAAATTAAATTGTCTTTTTTTAACTTTATTAGGTTGATGTTCTTTTGACTGAACCATATTTTGTAAATTCCGTACATCCATGGGAATTAATGCATTTTTGGCATTTAAGGGCACTGTTAGAACCTTTTTTGGCTTCTAATGTATCAGTCATACCTGAGCATGGGAAATTAATAGCCATTGCTGTTGATTTTGAGGATCTATGGAAAATTAGAGCTCCTGTTAAGAATGCAGAAGGTTTCAATCTCTCCAAATTTGATGAAATGATTCAGGTAAATTTGATCCCCCTTTATTTAAAAATATCTTTTAGTAAATCGCTGCATAAGTTTCAATTAACAACTTTGTCTTTTTGTATAAAATTTTTTTAAAGATCTTTTTAAATGCATTTTTAATTATGCTTTAGTTTTATTCCTGTTTGAAATAATGAAAGTTAAACAAAAATATGATATATTTCGAAGACTATAAAACTATTCTATTAACATAAGTTTTATTCTTGATTAGCATCCATCCATCCATCGTTGCCAGGCTTATTTTGGGAAGATCATTATATTTTTGAAATATTAATATATGCACCAGAAATTAAAAATTTGAAGTCTGTTATTAAGTAGCTGTAAAGTTATCTAATTCCAATAAATTGTTTAGTAATTAATTAGTAATATAGTTATCAAACTTTCCTACTCTTCCCAGATACTCGCTCAAAAAGATTTTTTTAAAATTTATTGGGTCAGTAATGATAATAACAATACATTTCTGACCATTTATCTTTCAAGTATGATTTTTAAAAAAAAATATTGATACTTGAATATATATATATATATTAAATTTAAACAACTAAATCAAATATTTTCATTTCATTATCTGATTTATTATGAAAGTTATATATAATACATATTTATTGTCAGTTACTTCAACACAAATATCATATGATTGCTCTTATTCACTTATAGAGTAATTTTTTCTTGAAAAGAGGGGAGGGACTCTTAAAATTGTAATTGTAACACATGCTTAGATTAATTCATCAAGACTATGATGGTCACTTTCTTTCTTAAACCAGTCAACATCTGCATTGTACAGAATAAGAAAAATTAAAATTTCAAGGGATTTTTATAGAGAACTCTCTGAGGTGATCTGTATCAGTGTGTGCCAATATTCAAAAAGTTTTTTCCTAAAATAAATTAATATCACTTAAGGATTTTTTTTTTTAGAACAGCAATTTAAAATATTGTATTTTTTATTGATTCAAATCTTTATACTAAATTTCTTGATCGTTCATTATTCTTATGCAACTGACATATTTTTCCAACAAATTTTTGAATGCATAAACTGATTACTAACAGTGATAATTAATGCAGAGTATAATGATAGGATTTATTCTCTTAACTTTTTAACACCACATAAATTTTTTTCAAAATCATTTTTATTAATTTTTTATAAGTAGTTTGAATAAGAATAAATTTGCTGGGAGAGATTGATCTAAAAAATTTGATGACTGATCCAAAATTTTTATCTAGCTATACTATGCAATCCCTTAGTATAAAAATTACAATGCTTTGAATTGAGAAATCCACAGAAAACAATTGTAGAATCTCCCAAACAATTAGTGGCTCAGCTTTTCCTTAAATTCTTGTCATGGCTATGCTATTTAAAACTATGTAAAAGAGAACAAAAAGCTGAATTTTCATATTTAAATATATATTTGTACATTGTTTTACATAGAAAATATATTTCATCTTCTTATCCTCAGGGGTAAGTAGATGAAATTCAGATTAATATATATATATTTGATCATGAGCTTAGTTGAAAAACTATTTACATTAAATGATTCGACTCTAGAATGGGTTAGCTCAAAAGAGATAAACAGTGAATTATGAAAAATTCTCAATTATAAGATGTGTTGCAACTTATAAATCTTGTGTAGATTTATGCAGCACCAACAAATATCCATACATACATGCAATATTTTCTTGTAGTTGGGGAAATGATTCAAGATGAAAATGAGTAATATTCTGTTTCTAAAATATAACAGTCAAATATGATAATGTTTGAGCATCTTTTACAGTTTTCCTAATTCAGGTTATTTTTAATGTGAAGACAGATTTAGAAAGAATTTATTTAGATAGTGCATGTACAAATAACGTTGATATAGTTGATATACATGCTAGTAGTTAAAAAAACTATTTAATATTTTGTTATTAATTTTTTAACTCGTGCGTTGTTTTAATAATAGATTTAAAAATTTGAAAAGGGGAATTTTTTGATGATCAGAATAATGTATTAGTTTATATATAACATGCCTTTTCAGTATGACTTTTTACTTTAGATAAATTATATTATATCCTTTAAGTTTTGAAATATGCCGTCTTCAACTTTAACTCCTTCTGGTACAATTTAATAATGTACAGCTGAGCATAGAATAACCATTTAATTTTTGCTTAAAAAGCTTGTTTCATTTTATATTTCTTACATATTCTTAATATCCATTTTTACATGTTGTTAAATAATAACAAAAACAGTAAAAATTTAAAAAATCAAAGCAAAACTTTAATAAGGTATATAGTTGATATATTCTTCAAGCATGTGGTACTTTTCAAAACACTCTGGTAAGTGCAAAGGAATCCTACATTGTTTACACTTCCATGGAGTCTCACTTAAAATTTTATTCTTGTAACACACACACAGCACCTCTTAGATTTTCTTTTATCCTGAGTTGAAAGAATGTATTCTGGAAAATGTTCCCATCTTTTAGCTTGCAACCTAGCCGGGGTGTCACTATATGAAGTACGCCTACAAGTTCCAACCACCTTGATCTTCATAGTCTGCACTACCCTTATCCATTATGATATTTATTATGCAACACGTTTTTCCTTTAGCAAAAATATATATTGACCGATGTTTACAAGAATGAAATCTTACAGACTAACAACAATTTAGCTGTGACTTGTACCAAGGAACAGTAAATAACATGCGATAGTGATCTGAGATATTTCCACAAGTAACAAAAGTGTTGCCAAATTCAGTGCACTAGAAATTTTAAACTAAATTATCATATTCAACAGTAACTTTAGCCGCATGATGAGTGTTACTTGTCATTTTACTGGAAGGGGTTAAGAAGTAAAGTTAAATTTGAAATATATTTTATGTAGGAGAAAAAATAAATAGATTTGAAACAGAAACTAGCAGTATAATAAATTATGCAGTGAAAATGTAATATTTTAATGTTGGGATACTTTTTTTCAGACTAAACGTGTTGAGTATATATTTTCTTTAACATTAGGTTGAGATAGCTTTACACAATTCATTGTTGTTCTTACAAAACTAATTCGTTTTCAAAAAAATAATTGTATTGAGAATTCAAATTTGTTTTAGGCATTTCTTTAAAATCAAAACATTTTTATGCATTTAGTTTTCTGGCAATTTTACCCATTTTCAAATTAATTCGTCATGTTTTTTTTCTTCCTTTAAAAAGTATAATTTTTCTTTTCTATTTGACACAGAGAGCAATATCTATTGCTGATGCTTCTGTAGAACCACATCCATTGTGGGAATATCCGTGCACAGCTCTTTCAGAAAAGATTAATCTGCTAGAGTTTGATTTTTCAAAGAGTTCTTTTACAAATACTTTTGAAGTTGCTGGTAAAATACCCATTTCTAGGTAATAAATTTATATTTTTTTGTCAAGCCTCCAAAATATTTAAGTAATAATATAATAACTTATACTGATTATTTTTTCAGCCTTTCTATTATTCCCCTATTGCTATAAAAAGAAATTGATTTCATCTTAATTCCTCTAGTTATATAGTTTAACACTATTTATTAGTATGTAATCAAAAGAATAGGAAATTCAGTTTTTAACCTGTTATTTTGTAAAAATTATGTTTTAAACCCAGTATACATAATTTGTATGTTTTGTCTCAAATTGTAAATTTAGAAAAACTTTTAATATCAGAAATATCCAAGATAATGCAGTGAATACTATGTTTTTACTCTTTTGAAACAACATTTAGGAATAGATGCAATTATTATGAAAATATGTATTCTTGCTAAATATTTTCATTTCTTAGTTTCAAGTTAAAGCTATTCCTCTTTGTTATGTTTCATTTTTAGCATTAATTACATAAACATTGAATAAAGAATATTCTAAATTTGTTGAATTTATAAGAACAAATTTATTCGGAAATCCATTGTATGCAATTCAATAAATCCTTCTACTTTTAGTTCTGGAATATGTAATGCTGTTGTTCTTTGGACTGAGTACAATTTTGAAGACACGTGTATAACTACGGGACCAATCCAACCTATAGTACCTAATCATCCTATTCAATGGTGTATGAACAGCCAACAAGGTGTATATTTTATTCATTCGCCAGCTTCAGTCATTCCAGGAAAACACATTCTAAATTTTAAAATAAATTTCACTATCACCAAAACTACATTTGTATTTACCATTGAAGAAAGATAATTTTGTATTTATTTATAGTAAATAGTTTTTTTTTAAAAAAAAAATGCTTTTTTTTATTTAATTTATAACTGATTAACATTCCTGACAGCATTTTCATTTCACACTTTGGAATGAGAACTATTGATTTACAAAATAAATGTAGATAAACAATTCTAATGAAAACAAATATTGTTGTTCTCAAATTTATTATTTACAGTACAATGATTTTTTTTTTAATGAAGTATCTTCAATATGTTACGCCAACTTGAAATTCACATCTGAAAAAAAAAATGAAATACTTCTACACAAGGTAAACAATACATAAAATTAAAGTAGCAATTTTAAAAAAGAAATCTGAATGCAGACAATTGCTTAGTACATTCTCCCCCTCACTTCTAGAATAACACAGTAAAAATATGCCAAGCAAAAAGTCCCACAATAAATATGTCATTTAACTTTGATAAATATCATGTACATACAGTTCAATTTGTATAAATAAAATAAAGAATTATAATATATAACAGATCTTCATTTACATCTCACTGTTGTTAGGTAAAATTCATTTTTTAAAAGATCTGAATTAAATAGATTAAAATGATCTGAATTTTTTTTTTTTTTTTTACATAACATTTAGAAGGCCGAAATTATTGACCTATATTTTATGGTTACTTTTCATACTTAAAAAATATTCATATTAACTAAACATATACTTACTTTTAGTTCATTTCCAGATGCAGTTAGTCTAGTTTCTTTTTATTTTTTTAAACTTATGAGTAACTTCAATTTTCTTTTTCTGGAGTTGATTATCCTGCAATACATGCTAATTAAATGGCAATTTCAAATTAATGCATATTATACAATATCTCGATAACTGCTGTTTTTATTATAGTCAGCTTAAATTACTCTTTCATACTGAAACTTGCTATCAATGAACACAATATTTAAAAAAGAAATAACAGCATGAATTTGTTGAATGAATCAGTCCGAGGTTTCCAATTTATTCTGATGATATGATTGCTTCTAATGAAGGCATTAATAAACAATTAGAATCACACTGCTGATTTAGTATGTAAATGATACATTTAGCATAATTTTTTTTAAAAAAATGTCCCATATCGACACATATATTCAATGAAAAACTGGTCTATCTACATGGATTATTTGAAAAATTCCCAGAGATCGCTGTTTATATAACCTGATTCTGACATAATTAGTCATCTGTGAAGAGTAAACAATTGGATGTATCAGTGCTCTGGGTGTAGAGCTATGGTGCAGGCATCTATTGTTGTTCCCATTTAGTGATTTTTGAAGATGAAGGGTGAATTTAACGTTATCAAGTAAAAAGAGTATGACAGTAAATGAAATTCCTGTAACTATTTTCAAAAGACACTAAGGGACTCTTGTCCTCTGGGTAACAATTGAATATGGATGAGCAAAAAGGTTAACTTTGGCCAGAAGAGCTTAGATGTGTTGTTACCCCAGAAATTATTGCAAAAGTGTAAAAATGGTCTTGGAGAATCATCAATAGAAAGTGCAAAAAATTGCTGAAACCAAAGAGATAAAATCGAAATGGGTGCACCCCAATTTGAGTGAGGAATCGTGTATGAAAAAATTATCTGCTTGATGGGTGCTGTAATTGTAAACACAGGAACAAAATATATGAATTTTGGCCCATTTTTTTGGTTGGGGAAAAAACAGTCAAAGCAATGGAAATATGTTGGATTCTCCACCAACAAAGAAAATACAGTAGAAGCAATTTTTGCACCATTAAAACTGCAATCACTCACTCATTCCAACGTCTAGATCACAGTTACACTTTGTTTGACGCCAGCATGGCTACATCTGGATCTTGTGCCATTAAACTGCACCATCACTCACTCTTAGCAAGGGCAAAAGTCATCTTCTATCCAGACAATCAATGCCCCCACAAGTAATTGTCGTTGCAAAAATAAATAAACTGCGGTACAAATTGCTGCCATACTAAACTAATATGGCTCCATCCAGCTTCCATCTGATCCTTATGCTTAAAATTTTCTTAGGTAAATGGAGATCCTAGATAGCCATAGTTAAATATTTTGCAAGCCAGTAGGAATCTTAATTTTTAAGATGGTTCATTAATATTTATATGCCTTAATTCCAAGTGCATTAGTGTACAGGGAAATTACATTGAAAAATAACAACACCAGTAAAAAACAAATTTTTTAAACATGGTTCAAATTTCCCACCTCAGGTAAAATTTTTTTATACCTTAAATTTTAAGAGCAAAAGGGAATATATATATATATATCTTACAAAGAGTTGAGAGATGCTTTTCTGCAACACTTCTCTTAAAAAGGAAAAGATGGATTTACTGAGATGTTTACTGGCTTCAATATTCAACTGTTTCAACATTGATTCACATTTGTTAAAATTCAATTATTTAAATAATTAGTTTTAATTTTTATTAGTTATAATTAAATTGTCATCCCAAACAATCGTGTATAAAAAATTTCAGCTCAATTGAGCGCTTTAAAGTGGGAGAAAAAGGCTTTTAAAAGTTTTGACCTGAACATAGTTACAAAGTGAGTAGAAGAAAACCCATTAAAAATAGTTTGAATGAAGTCCAGTAATCAGTATTTCATTCTGAGAAGTTTTCAAACTACCCTCTTATATTGACTAATACATAATTTGAATCTTGCTCATTTTGGCCCTGAACCATGTTCTTTAACTTCAAGATCTTCCACTTAAACTAAGTTTGTGTTAAGAAGCATAGACTTGGCTCTTAACCTTTTTAGTTTCATTAATATGAAATATTATTTTTTTTTTTTGCAAATTAAATGAGAAATTATGTTAGTTCTTGATGTGGATAAGTATTTTGTAGTCTTGAATTTTTCATATTTCTAAGCATTGAGAAATGACTAAATAGGTATTGCTGAAGAGAATAAGCTGCTCGACTCAATATTTTTGAGACAAAAAAATCTGCAATGGATGTATAAAATAAAACTTCCTTTAATAATTTCTTATTTTTTGTAATATGGAGACCAAACATTTAGTACTTGGTTGTACTGATTATTATAATAATCAGTACAACCCCAAACTGATGTTGTACTGATTATTATATTAATTTGGAAAGAAAAATTATCCAAATTTTTGTATAAAAAATTCAAGTACAATCAGAATATCTCTTTTAAAAATTCACATGATCTATGAAAATTACAAAAAACGTATACATATGCTAAATACTTTAATGAAACAGTAGTATTTTTCCAAGACAAGTAAAGTAAGACTAATTTGAGTAGCGTAAAAATTAGCTGCTGTTATTTTCACCATAAATAATTAAAAAATTAAAAGAGTCAAGATGGCATTAAAGAATAATTTAACTTCTACTGACTATAAGCAATTTAATTTTTAATCATAGTTAAACAGTAAAAATGACCTTCGACACTCTCCAAACTTTTCTGACATGCCAAATTAGGATTTTCAACTTTCCTTATATGCAGCAATTCTATTTTCCCACCAAACATTGTTTAACAGAATCAGATTCTTGCCTCTGGCAATTGGGTATTTTATACCAATTACATAAGGGGGGGGTATCAATTTTATATAGGAACAAAAATAATAGTGCTGTATTTTGAATATGTCATAAAACATTCTTTAATAAAAGGTGCTTATAAATTTAAACCCACATTCATATTTAGAGAAGAAACTGTAACTCTGTTCACAATCAGTCTCGTACAATAATTTGGGGATAAAAATTTCCAGAAGCTTTATTGTGATGTGCAAACTTATGGTAATAATTTTTTGCTTTTTTTTTTATTACATGAATTTTAATTATCTAACACATGGATCAATAAGTCCCGAGACTGTGCGGTCATTTTTTTTGCGATTTCTTCCTTCAAACGCACCAGCAAGTCAATATAATAATCACTGTTGATCGATTTACCTTTTTCGAGGTAATCAATGAAAATCACGCCATGCGTATCCCAAAAAACTGACGCCATGACTTTGCCAGCTGACTGCTGCATTTTCGGACGGCTTTCGCCAGCTGTGCACCACTCAGACGACTGCCGCTTCGACTCTGGAGTGTAGTGATGTATCCATGTTTCGTCCATGGTCACGTAACGACGCAAGAAATCTTTTTTGTTGCGAGTAAATAGCGATAAACAGCTTTCTGAATCATCGACTCGTTGCTGTTTTTGTTCCATCGAAAGCAATCACGGCACCCACTTGGAAAAAACCTTTTTCATGCTCAATTTTTCATGAAGGATAGTAAATACACTTCCATATGATATCTGTGTCATCTCAGCAATCTCACGGAGCTTCACTTTACGATCTTTCATTATAATTTTTGTCACTTCACTCACATTTTCCGGTGTAACAGCTTCCACAGGTCTACCCGAGCGTTCCGCGTCATTTGTGTCGGTACAACCACGTTTAAACTCGGCAAACCACCGACAAATCGTTGCTTTTGATGGACAAGAGTCCGGGTAACATTTTTCAATCCATTGTTTCGCTTGCACGGTGTTTTTACCCATTAAAAAACAATGTTTTATCAGAACACGAAACTCGGTTTTTTCCATTTTTTAAACACACTACAAAACGACTTTACTCCAACCTCGATAACTCAGCTGTTTCTGGTCCGATCGACTTAAAATTTTGACACGTTTCAAGCAAAGGTTCGTACTCTAGAAAGACCTGGTTACTGGTTTACTACGAGCGCCATCTCTGGGTTAGTCTCGGAACTTATTGATCCATGTGTTACCTCTACAAAAACAAATATTTCAAAAAACATATTGAAAACTGACCTCATTTTGCTGCTTATTTCCGTAAGATTTCTCAACTGGTGGTATGAATGACTTATTTCTTCTTTCTTGCCTCTTAACTTCAGCTTCAGCTTTCTTTTCCTGTACAAAAATAAATTAGATGTGAGGGAAAGCATTTTTTACATGCAAACCATATTAAAATTAAATATGATTTGATTGAGAAATTTAAGAAATCAGTGTCAAAAGAACTGCAATAAACTAATCTAAACATGATCACTCTTTCAGTCTTAAAAATTTTTTATTTTTACTGTAATTATAAAATAGATAAGTTGAAAAACAATTTTTGATTGAAAAGGTTACTTATAACAATTCACGATCATATCTCAAATTACATTTGTCTTGATCCCAATATATTATTATTTATAAGCAAGGATACTATAAGTTTTATCAGAGCAAAATTAAAACATAAAGCAATATAAATAATTGATATCAACACTTATAAAATTAATTTGTTTTATATTTCCAATTATTGTATTTAATACCAATAAAATAAAAAAAATTTAAAACTAAATTTTTATATTGAATATTGTGTTGTAATTATATATGCATTTAAACTAAAAGCAACAACACAAACCTGGACATTAACACCATACATTTATGCCATAATATACTGAGTTTACAAAGTGTCACTTTTAGCAATATAGCAACAATAATTATTCTTGGCAAACAAACAAAATATGATTTATCAAGATAAAAAACATTGCATTCTACATTCTTAATAAAATCAGTACATAAGTGACATTTTTATCATTTTTTTAAATTCATATTACTTCATGTACTTCAAGAAACTATTTACTTAGTTAATTTCAAATTATGTCCTTTTATTTGGTTGTACAGTAAAAATATCAGAAATTATAACTACGAGAAAAATGTTTCATCACCTAGTTAAAATGAATAATTACAAAGTAAATAAATGACCATGTTTGTCAACTCAATTATTTTTATACAATATCACAAACATTATCTGCAATTATTCAATACTCAGGAAAGAAAACTAATTAATGTATCTCAAAATTTATATGGAATGTCTGTATCATAATAGGATGCATGTATAAATTACTAAGTTATTTTAATTATTTTTCAAGAGATAAGTAATCATTTAAATATTAATAGTAATTCAAAGTATTTTTGAAAAAATAAAAAGGGGGGCATAAAAATCATAATATACTTAACATGTAATTTATATACTTTTAATTAATATAAGAGGGAAACATTACCATTTTTTCGGCAAGATTCTTTTTCTTCCTATCATCTTCTTTTAAGAAGTATTCTCCAGTAGCCATGAGTTTATCAACCTATAAAGATAAATAATTCAATCATATTTAATTATGAATAAGGCATTAAAAGACCAACTTTTCATTATCTTAAGAATACTGCATTTTCTTTTTTGTGATATAACTTTACATACAATATTGTTCTTTTCTCATAAATATGACATTACAAATCTAACTGTCAAATATCACATATCCAGGATAGTAAAAGGTATCCCAGAAGAAAACTTGCAGAAAAAAAAAACATAAAAAATGATTACACAATAGAAACATATGTGAACAAGAATGCTCCCAATACCAGAAGATGGATATTTGATTGTGCTGCCTCAACTCATTTTTGTAGAGACAAGGAGATGATTAGTTTTTTCCTGCCTACCAATAATACCAAAATGACCATAGCAGTTGATAATATTTCCTGTATTATAGAAGGAATTGAAATGGTCATATTGGATTTTTAAGTCAACAGAAACCATTAAAATGAAGAATGATTATCACAATATTCATAACAGTATTTGCAGATTCGAGATTTGAATCAAGTTGGTGCATTGTTCATAAGAAGAAATGGTAGAATTATTGTGTACAATTAGAACATTTGGGAAATTTTGACAGCAATGAGATATATATATATATACACACACACAATGGGATGTGTTATAGTTACCCAGTCAACATGAAATTCAGAAAGGTAGTCATAACTTTCTAGTGCTGTTAAAGGATTATCTGAAATTAAATATGAGAAAATTGATTGTGTGCTGTGTTGTCTGGAAAGATGTGACAATTTTAATTGAGAAAAATTTATTCTGATAATTAACTCTTAATTTATACAAATATTTGTGGACCAAAGCAAACAGCATTATTAGCTGGCCATAAATATTTTATTTCATTCAGATGATTTCTCTCGCACAGCTGTTGTTTATCCCAATAAGCACACACACACACACAAAAAGGCTTGATTACTTTAAAAAATTTCAAGTTTGCTCTGAACATTTAACGAATTCCCAGATATTAAAGTTTAAATGAGGTAATGAGAGAGAATTTGACAATACTGATTTTGTGCCTGTTTAGAAGATCAAAGTTTTAAAATAGAATTTACCAATACTTTCATCCCCGAAAAAAATGGAGTATCCAAAAGGTAAAATTACACTGCTATTGATGGTATAATGGCAGTGTTAAAGTGCATTAGGTTAAGTAATTAAATTTTTCGGTACAATTGTATTTATGGAAATTACCAAACAACTCCGTAAAAATCTGTAGATATGAGATCCAGAAAAGGAATAAAGGTTAGCTACTCACTTAAACAAAGGTTACCCTATATATATATATATATTCCTAATGAAAGAACATTATAGAAACTATAAATAATTCATTTTTTCTGATTCTAAGCCTGAACTTTTAGAAAATGATAAAGTAGAAGGTAGTGGAACTGCACAAGGACTGTATTAGAATTTAAAAAGTAAAAAGTTACCAAATGAACTACTATCCTGAGACTGAATCCAATTCCGATAATGAAAGCTCTGATAAGGTTAAATAAAACCAAATTAAACTATATGAATTCGAAAATCCACATTACATATAAAGACAAAAGTTGTAATGATATTTATTATTATTTAGAAGGTCAAAGTATAAGATTTTGTCCCTATAATGACATACAAAAATATTGTAAGAAACATAAATTTGAATAAAAGCAGGAACTTTTCAATTTTTCTAGTAAAAACACTTACTTGGACACTGCAAAAAGTGGAAAGGTAATTGAAAAAAAAATGCTGTAGAATCCCAAATTAAAAATTCTCATTGTTAAACATGACTAATCGATGTTAGCATCTTGAAGTGTTTTAAGGAGGCTGTGAGATCATCAAATTGGGAATTGTGGTGAAAAGTTATGGAAGTGGAGATTGTGATCATGACTAAGTGGAATGTTCATTAACTATAATAAGGAATGAAAAAGGTGACACTACACATAACAAGATTTGTGGCTCAAGGTTAAAGACAACAAAAAGCTGTAACTTTCTGAAACTGAGGTTATTTCCTCTGTAACAATTTCTATAATTTAGTTTTATAAATGATTGTATTGTCTTGTTCATATTACTTGATCATATCTATAGGCCAATTAAATAAAAGAAAATACATGATGCAACCGGAAGGCTTTGTGAATCTTAAAAATCCGAATTATGTTTACAAGTTAAAAAAGGCCATTTATGGACTAAAACAAAATGGATGAAAGTTCTATTTGTAAAATAGTTATACAAAGAAAAAGTAGTTTACTAAATTGTTTGTTGAAAGTAATAGTATACAAAGTCTTGAAATACTAGAATTTGAAAAAATTTAAGTGGATTAAGAGAATTTTTTACAGCAATGTAGTCCTATTGTTGTATGTTGATGATAATTTTCGGAAAAATCCAAAAACGCATGTGTTGACCATACAGTCAAAATATTAGAAACCAAATTTGGTTTACGAACATTAAGAAACACAAAATTTTTACTGGGGGTAGATTTTACAGAAAAAAGGTTGGGTAAATTCTAAAAGATCAAACTAAATATATTGATCAAATCGAATAAAGATTTGAAAAATATAAATCTCCAATTTCATCCCTTCCTATTCTCAAGGACTTAATGCTTTCAAATAGCAAGTATCCAACAATCTAAGCTGAAATTTACGAGATGTCAAATTTATACTATTGAAGTTTATTAGGATGTTTAGCATATTTGGTTGGACACAAGACATTATCACAGTTTCAATAAAATCCAAGCATAGTTCACTGGAATGGTTAAATAAAAATGCTTGATTACATTCTTCTTACAAGAAATAATAAATTAAACTTAATGGCTGTATCAAGTTTAGACATGATGTGTTATTCGGATGCAGATTACACAAGTATTAGAGATATTATATCAATTGGTGTATTGATACTATTTTTAGATCAAACTAATACTATGAAGAACTTAAGATTAATAAAATTGTAATTGTGGTTCACAGAAAAATGACGGAAACCTGCTTCTTCAAGTTCAATTGTCCAACAGTTTGAATAACTTGCTATCCTTCTAGTATATGTTCAAAGAATTTTCATGGAGGCCCTTCTTTTTACAACTTTTAATACTGCACCTCCAAATGGTTTCATCATTAACATAGTGCTTCATGATGTGGCCATTTTCATATTATCATTTGTCTAGTAAAAGATCTTGTTCTTGAAAACATGATATGGTATCCATTTTGTCATTCATAGAAAAATATTTAAAAAATAAGTGATTTTAAAAAAACTAATGTAAAATCGAAAACACTATTGAGAAAAAAACCCAACATCAAATCAGGTATGTGTAATAAACCAACAATATGTTGTTAATATAATCAAATGCTGTTTCTTTATGGTTGCAACCTAACATGGTGAGATACATTTTGGTCATTTAACAATTCAGCATCAGGGGCCACTATAACAAGTATAGTACCACATATTTGTTAGGACAATTATTTACAAAACAAGAATTTCACATATCGAAAATTAAATTTAAAAAAGATTATTTGTTTTAATTGGAAGATGAACAATATCTGGATTGGAAGAAAGATGTAAAAACATTGAGTAGTTATAATAATTCATAAAAAGACTTTTCTTTTTTTACCTTTCTTTCTGTCTGAGGAGGAGGGAATGGGGTATAATCCTTCTTCACTCTCTTTTTCTTTGGCTGTTTGTGTTTGTCATGGTTTTTTACATATTTAGGCAAAAAACGCTCCCAATTTTCATTTTTCAGGTCAGGATTTTTTGCAAGTTCTTTTTTAACCATCAAAGCCTAAAAAGAAAGAAAAGTACACTGCAATGTTTAAATGAAGCAAAACCTATAACATTTAAACTTTTAAGCTTAAATGGGATGATATAAAAATAATGTTAAATACGATAATTTATATATCCATGAAAACTTACTTTTAAACTAAACAAAGGATGAATATTATTCATAGTATCTTCCACAACTTTTCTCACCTATAATAAATAGAACAAAATAAAAATGTTAAACTAAAAAAAAAGTTGATTTAAATTTCGTAATTTCAATGAAAAAATTAGGCATGAAAACATCAAAAAATGATATCATTATCTATTCAACATTTAAATTTGCATTAATAAGACTGATTCTTTTCATTAATTAACATAAAATTAATTTATTTGTACATTAATAGAAAAATGTGCACATTGTAATGAAAAATAATTTGGAGATTATGGATTCAAAGATTTTAGTATAAAAAATTTAAAATGATACATTACATTAAATTAAATACTATATTTAAAAAACATACTTGTTGCAGACCCTTGTAAGGACCTAAAGCTGAAACAGTATAACCTTGTACAAGTACATAGCAATTGGTGAGGAGTTCTAAGGCCTAGCGAAAATGGAAAATTTATAATTATCACATCAATACATTTGTATCCAAAATTGAAGAAACCTTTTCAAAGACATTTATTTTTGTTATTTGATGACTCATAATCCCACTTTGTTGGAGGGATTGATACCATACAATTACATATCAATGGAACAATAATTTAATCAGAAATGTAATGCAACAATTTCCAAAAAAAGAATTTATAAAAACAATACTTACAAAGAAGAAATTTGAAACACATAGAAGAATAAGATACACAAAAATTCTCACCATTTCTTAGTTGGAAAATTTTTAGCTTAAATCACAACCTCGCCTTAAAATTCCATAGAATAAATTTAGTTTTCTAGTTCTGCAGTTATTATAATATGAAACCAAGATTTAACCATCACTTCTATTAATTTTGTTCTTTGCTTCTTCTCTTCATGACATTACTACCAAACAGGCTGATTCTGGTTTCATCATTCCAAATATAACATTGTCCCATTATTCTGCTGTCCAGTCAACATTTATTTTTCAGCCCAGTTTAATCTTAACCTTTGTTTGAGAGATAAAAATGACCTTTTTCGTGAAATTCTAACAATAAAACTAACTATCTGCAGTGAACAGAACATTTAATTCAACTTCACACTGCATTCTCCGCTATTTTATTTTATGTATTCCAAGATGATTTTTTTTTTCAATTTGGAACAATTTTTAAATTATTATATCATCACTTGCTACTTTGCACCTATTCTACATTTACCAATCTAGTTTTTTGAGATTTAAATATCTTTGTACCTCTTCGAAAATTTAGAAATATTATCTTTGGTTTGGTTCTATCAAGCATTCTTCTAATTTCTTAATAACTGAAGCCTTGCTTATTGATTTCTGAATGACCAGTCAGCTTTTTGAGCCATTTAATTAATTTTATTATGTTTTATAGTCTCACTAAATAAAAAAAAATCTATTTATAAGATCACAGCATTAAAGAACATTAAAAATCCAACCAATTTGATAGCAAACACATAATACACTGACAGAAACCTACTGTGAACTTCTTAGCTCATTGGCAAAAGAAAATGACACTCAATTGGCTGTATAAACACACTTGCTTATTGATAACATTGAAATGAATGTAAAGTACCTATGTAAGAGGAGCTTCCTTGTTCTGGCTATTTGGTTAGAACTTTTGTAAGACAAGAGATAATTAAAAAAAAACACTTTATAATTTTACATTCTTGATTAGATTATTTCTCCATTCATACACATATAAGATGGGAGGGGGGGAAAAGTGGAACTATAAGGCCTTAAAGCACATTATAAATTTTTCAAAAGGTTTCCGCGATTTTGACTCTATTACCTTACTTCAAAGAATAAATATTTAAAATTACATATTTACCAACAACAACAACAAAAAATTACTTTTAATGTAACTCCATTTGGTCCAACTATACGCTGCCTTCTTTTCAAAAACCTATCTTTTTTTCTAACCATCGTACCAATCTTGATGATGTCGCATCCAACATCATCTGCTAATACACGCACAGCCTGGATAGAAGAAAGTTACAATTACATAATTCAAAATATTAAATGCAAATTCTTTTTCATATTTTTAATAATATTTATATAAATTACAGACAGTCATACACTGATGTACAAAATTAAGGTCAATAAAGTGTTTTTTACAATTATTCAGAACTGAGACCAGTAAAATTGATAAAATTTGCACTGTATATATTTTGGATAACAGATATCGCAATGTTAGCATCCAGTTTGGAATAAATAGTGTTTTGCATTACTTTTGTAGCACAACGTTAAATTTGACCATCGGAACATTTGGGATTTTTATCAGAAGTTTTGTAAATATTGCATTTAAAACCTACAAGTTTGACAGATAGCAGTGAGAACTTTTCACAATCAGTTAGATTACTCAGTGAGATCGAGAGCATTTGGAACATTTGAAGCTGATCAATCTGAAGCAGAGGTTGTGAAAGCTTTTAAGTGGTACTATCAACAGGACATCCAGCCATGACCGCCCAAGAGCAATGATACCTGCAAAGGATCGCTACTTGGCATTATGTGTACAATGACAAAGGTAGACAATGCCTATATATATTTTCATTTTTGTGACCTTGCTGCTGTGTCTGGAACAAGAAATTCCAGGCAAATATTTAGACTCCCAGCAGAATGGACCCTTTATGCAGCCATCCAGTGATGTCACCCTTCAGTGGTGTATCACACAAGAGAGCCTGTTTGCTGTAGAACCAAATAAAACATTCTCGGACTCACAAAGAATTCAGGAGTGTTCTTTTCCCTGATGAATTGAGATTCCACACACAGGGTGATTCTTGGTCAGTTAATGGAAGAATAATCCTTATCTGGGATGACATCATGCTGGCTCTCGTACACTAATTTTAACATACAATCAAATGTCACTTACTAAGCACACCTAAGAAATTCGTACACTATTTCTTTCAAAATAAAGTTTGTTTTCTATTCTCTGATTGCTAATATCACTCACTTTATTTGAATCCCAGATTCACTGAAATAAAGTAGATTTTTTTAACAAGAATAAGAAGCTAACAACCATTTAGAACACGACATGTTTACGATCATAGAACAACATTACCATTCTCGCTAAACTAAAAACACTTCAAAATAAACATAACAATGTTGCCATTTGCTTAAAATTCTGAATTGGAAATGTAAATATAACATTCTCCACCCTGAATTGCAAACAATTCAAAAACACATACATAATGGAGAAATATAACTACTTAAATTTACTGCCTGTTAAAGAATATTTACAAGTTGAGCCTTTCAGGAATTTTTACACGTCGACCAGATCCAGTGATGTTAGGTACTCTGACATCCTTCACTTGAACTAAAGATGGTTTTTCCTTTGATTTATTTCTTGAATCACCTAGGTTGGGGACATTGTCTCCTCGTTGCTGCTCCTCTAGATCTTTACAGGGATTACTGATATCTTTAATAAAATTGACTTCCAGAAGATAAATCCTTTGAATATGGCGTAATAAAGTAGAGTGTGATGTCTTTACTTTTACCAATCATATCTGTTTATCTTTTCCAGGTATAAGCTCAGCTATTATTCCAAGAGACAAGTCAATTATCTTGCGATTATAACTTCCAATTAAAACTACCTGGCCTATCTTAATTGTATTAGAAACTCTCCTTTTAGGATTTTTAACAAGAACTCCAAGGTATTCCAATTTGAATCTATTTCGTAAATCTTTATGAAGCATTTGCCTGTATCTCAATCTTCTATTTAAAACTCTTTGTTCAACATTATCAATATCTGAAGCGCTACCATTATGAATGTCTTGTAAGAACATCGATGGAGAGAGTGGTGTTAGGGACTTGTGCTCTAAAATATATGTCAATGCCCGCGAATTCCCAACTCTCTCATAATCCATCAACATGGTAACCATCTCTTCATGAGAAAGGCAAGCTTTTCTGAGTACTCTTTTCAAGAGATCTTTCAAAATTCGAATAAGTCTCTCCCACCATCCACCCCACCAACTGGCAGTTGGTGGGTTAAACTTTCCCTGTATTGAATTGGAAGCATTATAGCTTTGTATGCATTTTCAATCTACGTTCTTCAGAAAATTGAGTGCACCAGTAGTTTGTGCCATTGTTGTTATAGATGGTCATTGGCCTGCCTCTATGTGCCATAAATCTTCTTAATGCCATCAAAAATGCATCAGTAGAAGCAGATGGGACGAGTTCAAAATGTACTGCACGGTAGATGGCACAAATAAATAACAGGACCCAATCATTTTTATTGCCTCTCAGAAAAAGAGAACCTGCCATATCTACACCTGTTATCTGAGACACAGCTGCATCGCATACTCGGTCTTCTGGAAGCGGTGCTGGCCCTGCTTCTAGGTTTTTGGAGTCATATCTTTGACAAACAACACATTTTGACAAAACACTTCTCATGTAATGGTTTTCCTGCTGTTCAAAATCCAATATTTTCTTGTATTAGATTCAAGAGTATTTGAACTCCAGCATGACAATTCTTCATATGGACATTTAATATTAGACATTTAACAATCTTGTACTGCGCAGGCAGAACCCCAGGGTAGAGGAAGTCTTCATAATCTTTTCTGTTTATAATTTTAGTTTTCAGTCGTAGCACTCCTTCTTCATCCCTAATCGTTACGAGAGTTTTCAACCTGACATCTTTCTCTGAGAGGCAAGACACTTTTTGGACCATCTTTATAACTCGATTTTCTGCTTCTTGATATTTTTTAGCAATCAATGCCCCTTTATCAATTTCTTTAGGCATCAGACAGTTATTTTTAAAATGAAGGATCCATCCAACAAGTCTCACAATTTTCTCATAACTCAAAAAATATTTGTAGTACCAATCGTTTTCTAAGCATTCATTGGCATTGTTTAATAAACAAATGGTTTTCCTCTGCTCCTTATTAATTTCTTCTTCATCTATATGGCAGTATTTGGTTGTGCAAGGCCATTCATCTATACAATTCTTCATCCATATTGGACCCTCTACAATATGGATTATTTTCTCCACGAATATATCCCCAAGATGATGGGAAACTCATTGGCTGTTCATTCCAGACAAGGAAAATGTCCAATTTTGCAGTTCAAAACCTCCTTTATTCAACACATTATTCGCACATGTCATAAATTCCTTCAATTGTATCTCATTGTCAACACTGGTGACAAGATTATCCAGATAGAAACTCTTTGAAAGACTTAACAGTACAAAAGATTTAAGATCAGCAAATTGGTTAATATGATAATCCAGAACAACTTCCAACAAAAAAGGACTGCTTCTTATGCCAAAAACAACCCTGGTATGATGAAATTCTTTTATTTCTTTACAATCTTTTGTTTTCCACCAAAGGAAATGTAAAAAGTATTGGTCTTTCTTACAAATACTTATTAGTAGAAATGCCTTTTTTAGATCAGCAGTGACTCCAATTCTTTTCCCTCTAAATCATAGTAAAATATCTGAGATCAGCTTGATCAAATTGGGACCACTATGCAGGTATTGATTCAATGACGGATGTCCTTTCATTCCAGCTGATGGATCAAAAACTGGACGAATAGATGTTGTGCTACTGCTTTCCTTAATAACTGGTCTATGAGGTAGGTAATTTCCAAAAGCTTTTCTTTGTTGGAATATCTTCAATAATACCTTCACTGAGCCATTGCATCAAAATTTTCTCATAGTCCTCATACAGATTTTCAAAAAGTAGTTGTCGAATTGACACTCTACCTGATTATTATCTTTGTTTTTAATAGTTTTGTAGTTGCGAATGGCAACAGTTGAGTTTTTTTTCTTATTCTTATTAATGTATGCAGAAAGTGGCTTATGAGTGATATTTTTATGTTTTTTTTGAGAAATTAGAGAGTAATTTTACACCTTTTTTTGCTTTAAAGAGTAGTCTTGTGGTGAATAAACGTCTTGTGTTTTATGCGAAATAAGAGATCAATCATTTCGTAAATGACAACATAAACAGCAAATATTTTATATTCTTCTGATTTTGATATTCCAAACGGAACGTCTGGCGTCCGCGACAGGATTTTGTCTGCTGATTATTGAGTGAGTTTTATTTTGTTTATCTTACTTGATGTATTTAAATATATTTACGAGTTGAAATGGAAACTGCAAAGAAAAATAGAGCTCAGCAGAGACGATTATTTAGTAAAGCATGTAATGAGTTTGGTGCTGAAGAAGCAGGCTTAGAAACTTCTGATAAACTAATTAAATTAAAAATTATTGAGGAAAAAGCTATATTAATGATAAATTTGGAAGAAAATGTTAAACAGCTACTTTTTTCTGAAAATGTTGCAGATGATGTAATAGATAAAGAGATTGATGATTCTGAAAGCTATATAGACTGTTGGCGGTTGTTACAGTTTAAATTACAACAGTTTTCCCTTTCAGAACGGGAAGAAGTTTCTTCGAATTGTAGTGTTTCTCAGCAAAATACATTATTACGTTACCCTAAAATACAGTTGCTTACATTTAATGGAGATATTAGAAGCTGGGTAAGATTTTGGGGTCAATTTGAGAAAGTTGATAAAGATCATAATTTAGATTCGCATGATAAATTTGCATACCTGTCCCAATGTATGGAAAAAGGAAGTGTTGCTGAAGAATTATAAGTTTCCCACCCGGAGGAAACAGTTACGAGAAAGCTATAGAACAATTAAAATTTCGTTATGGCCAAGAAGAATTACTTATACAAGTCTATGTTAGGGATCTTCTATCATTAGTTCTTCAAAAGCAGAATATGCCGAAAAAATCTTTGAGAAATCTTTATGATTTATTAGAAACAAAGCTCTGTGCACTTCAGATATTAGACATAACAAGGGATAAATATGCAGCGATGCTCTTCCCACTAGTTGAATCTGCTTTACCTGAGGAAACACTTCTAGCATGGGAACGGTACAAATCTACAAGTCGTAGATCACATGATGAGGAAAATCAAAATAGTAAAATTACTACAAAAACAGAGCTTGATTCTATTCTTGAGTTTCTTCAAGATGAAGTACAGGCAGAGGAACGTATAGTTTTAGCCTCACAAAACTTTGGGTTTGATGATAAGCCTAATTATAAATCGTTCAAGGAGAAAAAGACTAGAAATAATAAACACAAATATGGGGACACTCGTCAAATAGCTAGTGCAGCTGATTTTTTAACGTCATCGAAGGAACAGAGGCAGTGCATATTTTGCCACAATTTCCATAATTCCACTGACTGTTTAAAGGTACGAAAAATGCCAATGAAAGATAGAGAGAATATTGTTGAGAAATCAGGATGCTGTTTTCTGTGCTTAAAATCCGGTCACCAAGTTTGTAAATGTTATTCAAGAGTAACTTGTTTAGGTTGTGGTAAAAGACATCATATTTAAATGTGTCACAACATAAAGCAACAAACAGTTTTAACACATCAATCAATAACTTCAGAGACTAACCCAGAGATGGCGCTCGTAGTAAACCAGTAACCAGGTCTTTCTAGAGTACTAACCTTTGCTTGAAACGTGTCAAAATTTTAAGTCGATCGGACCAGAAACAGCTGAGTTATCGAGGTTGGAGTAAACTCGTTTTGTAGTTTGTTTAAAAAATGGAAAAAACCGAGTTTCGTGTTCTGATAAAACATTGTTTTTTAATGGGTAAAAACACCGTGCAAGCGAAACAATGGATTGAAAAATGTTACCCGGACTCTTGTCCATCAAAAGCAACGATTTGTCGGTGGTTTGCCGAGTTTAAACGTGGTTGTACCGACACAAATGACGCGGAACGCTCGGGTAGACCTGTGGAAGCCGTTACACCGGAAAATGTGAGTGAAGTGACAAAAATTATAATGAAAGATCGTAAAGTGAAGCTCCGTGAGATTGCTGAGATGACACAGATATCATATGGAAGTGTATTTACTGAAAAAGGTTTTTTGAAGTGAAGTGAAAAAGGTTTTTTCCAAGTGGGTGCCGCGATTGCTTTCGATGGAACAAAAACAGCAACGAGTCGATGATTCAGAAAGCTGTTTATCGCTATTTACTCGCAACAAAAAAGATTTCTTGCGAAAAAAAGAAAAAAAAAAAAGATTTGGAAAAGCGTTGGAATGATTGTATCACCCTAAAAGGTGATTAACAAAAGGTGTTATGTTGATGAATAAAAAAAAATTTGCAAAAAAAATGTTGTTTTCAATGTTAGTCTCGGGAGTTATTGATTGATGTGTTACCTATCGAAAAAGAAGCTGCAGAAATAGTTAGCCTTCCGAATGGAGATCAAGCACTTGCAAATGTGTCCAAAACTCCCAGTGTTATGCTTCTAACTTTAACAATTTTAATCAGAGGTAATGGTAAAAAACGAAAGGCAAGAGCCCTCATAGACACTGCTTCGCAGCGCTCTTACATTTTAAAAAATACAGCTAAAGAGATGAAGTATAAAAGAGAAAGCTGGGAATATCTTCAACATTCTCTGTTTGGTGGAGAGAATACAGGAGTCTGCAAGCATGATGTGTTTACATTGTATTTGACAAGTTGTGATGGATCTTATAACTGTCGTTTCAAAGTACTGAGTCAGCCTATTATCTGTGAAAGTGTTCCACCGACAATCCCTGAGATCCATTTAAAGGAACTTACTGATTATAGTATTCATGTGAACGATGATTATAACGGTCCTATTGAAATTCTAATAGGAGCTGATGTGGCTGGAAAGATGTTTACCGGTGGTTATAAATCTTTACCTTGTGATTTATCAGCAATGGAAACATGATTAGGGTGGACCATTATGGGACGAATACCCCGGATATCTTCAGAAGAAATGAAATCTCAATTGCTAATTCTATGCTTTCAACTGCTAGAACAATAACAGAATTGTGGACTCTTGATACCCTCGGAATTACTGATCCATCGGAAAAGAAAACTAAAGAAGACCTGCATATATCTACCAGAGGACATTTTATTGAGACAGTTCATGTCGACAAAGACAATCGTTTTGTGGTACATTTACCATGGCTTGAAGATCGTCCTCCACTGCCTGACAATTTTAACTTAGCTTTAAAGAGACTGGACAGTACAGCACGAAAGTTAAAAGAAGAAAATTTGTATGATGATTATAATCAAGTATTTGAAGAATGGGCAAGAGAAGGAATAATTGAAGAAATTCCTAAGCATGAGATTCAATTACCGGCTCATTATTTACCCCACAGACATGTTGTGAAAGAAAATAGCACGTCCAGAATCAGACCTGTGTTCAATACATCAGCGAAGGTGAAAGCCTCCCCAAGTTTGAATGACTGCCTGGAGAATGGAATAAATCTGGTTGAATTAATTCCTACTGTATTAACGAGGTTTTGACTGAACAAGTTTGGAGTCACAGCAGATATCCATAAAGCCTTTTTGCAAATCCGCCTACAAGAAAATGACAAATATTTTTTAAGATTTCTTTGGTATAATGAAAACAATGAACTGAAGTACTTTCGACACTGCCGTGTCGTTTTTGGGGTTTGTAGCAGTCCTTTCTTACTTAATTCTGTAATTCAGTATCATCTAGAAATGATTTTACAGGAAGCCCAAAAGAGTAACTCAAAATATCCTGCTGGTATTGTAGAAAAACTTAAAACCAGTTTCTATGTGGACAATTGTCTAACAAGTTTAAAAACAGAGATTGAATTACATGAATTCATTCAAGTAGCCAAAGATATTATGCAAGAAAAGAAATTTGACCTAAGAGGGTGGGAGCACAATTATACCCATTCCTCAACAGAAGAGGCTTCTCGTGTGACAAATAAAATTGTCCCAGTATTAGGTCTGCAATGGTCTTTAAACTCAGATACACTTTCTGTAAATTTAAAAGAAGGTTGTGAAGATAATGGACCTATTACTAAAAGACAAATATTGTCAGAAGTCCACAAAATTTTCGACCCTATCGGGTATACTTGTCCAGTGATCTTAAACCCGAAGCTATTGTTACAAAAACTGTGGCAAATGAAAACAAATTGGGATTTGGAACTGCCACCAGAAATTTCGAAGAAGTTCAAAAGGTGGAGAAGTCAGTTGAGTCTCCTTAAAGAAATCGCTATCCCTAGATGTCTAATAAAAGATTCTGATAACCCTGGAAGTTTAAGTATACACGTTTTTTGCGACGCAAGCCAAACAGCTTATGCTACTTGCATATATTTAAGAAGTGAAAGTAAAAACTTGATTTCATGTCAATTGGCTCAAGCACGGAGCAAGGTAGCTCTGCTGAAGGTTATTACAATTCTTCGGCTAGAACTGCTAGCGTGTTCCATTGGTACCAGACTGGTACAAAGAGTTATAGAAGATTTAAAATTAGGAAATATTCCAATTTTCTTTTGGACCGATTACAGCACCGTCTTGTGTTAGATAAAAGGTAGCGAGAACTGGACACCATTTGTATATAACAGGGTATGAGAAATTAGATTAATAAGCAAACCCGAAAATTGGCATTATGTACCTGGATCTATGAATCTGGCAGATCTACCCTCCAGAAGTTGTTCCGCTCAACAACTGTTGGAGACAGAGTGGTGGCTTGGTCCTCCTTGGCTCTATTACCCATCTGATAAATGGCCTAGATCTGAATTTTCCGTAAATGATGAAGAAGTGTTGAAGGAAAAGAAGAAGGAAATAGTATCATCTATGGTGAGCCTTCAAAAAATTGACAATTCCTTCATTTACAAGTTTTCGAGCTATAGCAAGACTGTAAGAATCATTGCTTGGATACTTCGATTTATTAATAACAGTCATATTCCTAGAAATTCTCGAAAATGCGTAATCTTTGATTCCGAAGAAATTTCTGTAGCAGAGTATACAGTTATTAGAATGATACAGAAGGAAAACTTCGTTAATGAAGAAGATGAAAAGTTGAAAACTCTGAGAGCCTTCAAAGATAAAAATGGCATCATCCGGTTGAAAACAAAGATTTTATATGGACCAGATAGTGAGGATTTTAAAACGTCTGTAATTTTACCATCAAAATATGAACTTGTAAATCGTTTAGTGATATACTACCACGTGAAAAATGCTCATGCTGGTACTCAAATGTTGCTTAACATTTTGAGAGCGATTCTAGATTCTGCATGGTGGAAAGACAGTGAGATCCATCTTATCCAAATGTGTGGTCTGTAAGAGACATTCTGAAAAGAAGCTTGATGCACTCACTGTATCTCTTCCAGAGGAGCGTATACAAGAAGCTGCTGTATTTGAGATCTGTGGTACTGATCTGGTTGGGCCACTGTTTCTCAGAGATAATAAGAAATCTTAGGCATGTCTTTTCACCTGTGCTGTCTATAGGGCAGTGCACGTTGAATTAGTGGCTTCATTATCTACACAATCCTTTTTACTGGCTTTGCGCAGGTTCATAGCCCATAGGGGACGATACAACACTATCTATTGCGATAATGGCTCTAATTTTGTAGGTGCTTCCAATTTGCTGAGTGAGCTGGATTGGAATCTTATTGTAAGTGACACTACTCTTCATCCTATTAAGGGGAAGTTTAACCCACCAACTGCCTCTTGGTGGGGTGGATGGTGGGAACGACTGATAGGTATTCTTAAAAGATTATTGAGAAGAGTACTGGGCCGATCTTCTTTAACATATGAACAGATGACGACAGTGTTATGTGATAGCGAAGCCATAATCAATTCACGACCGATGACTTATGTCGCGGATAATGATGCAGATTTGGTTCCATTGAGTCCTTCAATGTTCCTGCAAGATATCAAAGTGAGTAGTGTTCCCGATTGTGATAGAGTTGATCATCAGAGTCTTAATCAACATGTCAAATATTGGCAAAATTTACAGATAGCCTTAAGAAACAGATTTCGGTCAGAATATTTGGGAGCTCTACTTCAAAGACCAGAACGTAAAAAAGCTACTGCAGTAGCAGTAGGTGATGGTGTCTTAATTGGAAGCGACAATATGAAATGCATTAGTTGGCCACTTGGTAAAATAATAGAAGTAATGCCAGGGAAAGATGGTGTTACAAGACTTGTAAGACTGAAAACTGCAAGGGGTGAATTGCTTCGACCGATACAACTTCTGTATCCATTAGAAGTCTCAGCAGCAGAGACAGTTCTAATTAGAGAAAAATTGCCAAATACAAAATTAAGTGAGCAACCAGCAGTAAGTCATTCAGTTGACAACAAATTTGAACCTTCTGAGGAGAAAAGGGAGACTAGAAGTGGTCGTATCGTTAAAATACCTCTTAAACTGGACTTGTGAACTCATGAACTCTTTATACAATCTTATTATTGTAATAGTTACTATAATTAGTTGTAAGTTAAATTTTAAGGTAAAAATTAACTTAGGTGGGAAGATGTCGAATTGACACTCTACCTGTTTTATGCGAAATAAGAAATCAATCATTTTGTAAATTACAACATAAACAGCAAATATTTTATATTCTTCTGATTTTGATATTCCAAATGGAACAGTAGCTTTGTCATGGCGGAGTGCAGTTTTCTCATAACCAACTCGAAGTTATTTGGCAAAGGAAAGCAATGCTCCCACCAAGGGAGATGAATCTCATAAGGCCCTTCATTTGTGCACATAAAAGAGGTTTAAAAAAGCTTTCTTTGATAGAGTGCTCCTGCTCTTCTTTGGATAATTTTTCAATTGGATCCTTGATCCCGATCAGGTCTAATTCCCAAAGATCAGATATATTAGCTTCTTTAACAAAAAGTGAAGTAACAAGCATGGCTGAATTAGACTCATTTTCTTTTTGTGGTTCTTTACCAAATAAAGTCATCCTAAATATGTCTCTACAGTTACTAGCTCTGAAGATAAGACTTTCCGCTGTCCAGTCATTAGTCATCCTAAGACATCAGTTCCTATGAGTATATGATTTAGTTCAGGTTTCTCTCCCAAGTCAGTCAAATTAATTTTCATTTTATGAAGCTCTTCTACCCATGATCCTGTGCAAACTGGAATTACATTTTCACAGATCACTATTTGATCCAAGGCTTCAAAATTGGACCTAAAACTTTCATTGAGATTGGCCAATCTTATCCTGTAACACTGATGCTTGTACTTTTCTGGTATAACACCACGAAACAAAGAATGGTTCACAGTCTCTTCTCGTATTGATATATAGTCCATTTTTGTTGCAAGATTTTTTTAAAATATAAGATCATTGGGATCCAGAATCAAAAAATTGCTCGTGCTTCAACCATTTTATTATCAGAAATTAATTTTACTTTCAAAGTTTGTAAAAACACTTCATGGCTTGTATTGATATTAGATAAAGTAACTTCATTTTCTGGCACTTTTACCTCATCTTTCTTTGGCGTTTCTTTATTTTTGGAGTCAAGCACTTCGCTCTATAAAGGCACAAGCTTTTCCCCACAAATCACTCACTTTAAAAATACATGGCAAAATCAGGCTCGGTATCTGGAATGAAGGCATAAGAAACAACAGTCTTTTTAAATCAAAATGTTTTTTCTCTCAGCTAAATTCATTTTCTGTGCTGAAAAACATTCCGAGCTTGAGTGCTGCCTACCTCTTCAGAATGCACAAGATTTCTTTATTTCTTGTATTGACGTGGTTAGTAGCCCCAGTTGGTGTTCTGAGCTTGGAAATTTCTAAGTCCCATTTCTTCACTCTGTCTTTTTATCTTCATCTTTCCTCAAGCCAAAACCTTTCATAGGCTAAAGATATTAGTCCTCCCTCCTTCAACTTTAGTTTTAAGGAACACTCTTTGGCTTTGGTTGGTGAATTAGATGCATTGTTTCTATTCCAGGCTTTCAGGAAATCTTCAGGAAAACAAGATTCTACCATGGGATACAATATTGTACCGCATCTGTAGTAATGCTAAAAGTTTCGATAGCATACATGTTTGATTCAAGCTTGTCATATAATGATGTAAGTGAAAAGTTTCCTTTTGTTTGCACAGAAATAATTGATTTAATTAATTATCTTACATAAACACCAACCAAAAGATAATCTTTTTGGAAGCGAGATTTCAAACTCTTCACCATCTTACTATAATTAGCTCCGGTTGGTGGGAAATTCTCTACTACTTCTCTGGCTCTCAAACCAACAATTGTTGCTTGTATTTATTGGAATTTATTCTCAGCTGCTATTTCTTCATCCTTATCAATATGTTGGAATTGACTTCAAAATGGTAACCAGTCTTTCAAATCATCTCCGAACTATTTAAATTGCAACTTTGGTAAAGTATACTTTCTTCTTGAGTTGCTAGCTACAGTTAAATCAAAGAAATTTCTCTTAGTCTAATTCTCGCCAACTCTAATTCATTATCAAGTCTCTTCTTTTCCAGCTTGAATTGTCTTTCTTTTCCTTCTTTTTCAAATTCATCTCATTTTTTTCTTTCTTCAACAGTTGTGGCCAATATTTACTTAACAAACTCAGCATCATTCTTATATTTGGTACTATTTATAATTAAATCTTTTAATCCTGATAACGTAATACTTGCTGGTATAGATATGCCAAGTTCTTCTGCCACAGTTTTTAAATCTTCCTTTTTAAGTCCTTTAATAACATTAATTTTTTATTCAGGACATTCATTATTGTCCTGTCATGGACACCCCTATTTATTTAACGTACAATCGAAAGTCACTTACTAAGCAATCCTAAAAAACTTGTACGTTATCTCTTTCAAAATAAAGTTTGTTTTCTATTCTCTGATTGCTAATATGACTCCCTTTATTTGAATCCCAGATTCGTTGAAATAAAGTAGATTTTCTTAACAAGAATAAGAAGATAACAATCATTTAGAACACAACAAGAATGACATGTTTATTTAATTTCATAGAACTACAACAATGTTGCCACTCTCGCTAAACTAAAAACAATTCATATTGAGAAAAAAGGCCTCTTGCCAAATAACATAATTTGTGAGAAAAATCATAAAAGAAGTTATGAAGTTATACTTTGGAGACATCATTTGACTGATAAGTAATCTTTCTACCTTTCATGCAAAAGGAGTATACATAATGGAACATGATCTGAAACATTATTATATATATATATATGTGTGGTGATATTTAATCGCTTGAACAGAGCAAGGACAGATACTACTCAACTTGTGTTTTGTGTTATGTTTACTACAAAAATAATTATTCTGTATTCTTTTTCTGTCCGCCATTAGTGCTAGTAATACAATTGCACTTGTAAATATAATATCTTGAAAATAAATCAATATAGTTCTAAATCGTCTGATAATATTTAAAGCAACACATATTTATATAGCAATCACCTATATTTGGTGACCCGGACGTGATTTTGAAGCATTCTATTCGAATCAGCGGATATTAAGGTATGTTTATGCATTAAAATTTTGCTATTGTTATTCTTCATTTAAGATGGATGAAAACAAAAGTGATCCTACTGCATTAAATTTCGATAATCCAAACACGGAAATCAATCGAGTAGCGGTTAAACCACCAATTTTTTGGAGAAATAAGCCAAAATTATGGTTCTTGCAGCTTGAAGCGCAATTCGCCAATAGCGGTATTTCGCAAGATGCAACAAAATACAATATCGTCGTTGCTGCATTAGACGAAAATGTTTTAGATTTTGTTGTAGATATTTTGTCAAATCCTCCTGAAAATGAAAAATATAATACCTTGAAAAAAGCATTATTAAACAGATTAACTGATACCGAAGAGTCGAGATTAAAAAAGCTGCTGACCGATCTCGAACTTGGCGACAAAAGCCCTTCCGATCTTTTACGCCAAATGAAAAGCTTGGCAGGAAATTCCATTTCTGATGAAATTATCAAATCTTTGTGGCTACAAAGGCTTCCACAACAAACACAAGCCATTTTAACTATAAGTAACGATACTTTAGATAAAATTGCCGAGATGGCCGATAAAATTATTGCTGTTTACAGTTCGTCAGAAATATGCCAAGTAACGAAAGTTGGCTCATTGCCAAATTCGGCGTCATCTTTCGATCGTAATAAATTAGATGTATTGCAAGCCGACATTGCTGCATTAACAAAAAATTTGATGAATTTTCTCGAAATACTAGGTCACGCAGCAAATCGAGAGGAAATGACAGACAAAGAAGATCCAGATCTAATTCGGCTCGATACGAATTTTGCTGGTACCATTTTAAATTTGGAAAAAATGCAAAAAAATGTGTACAGCCATGCCAGTTTAAAAAAGAAAATTCGGAAAACCAGTAAGCCAATCGCTTGATGCGGCTGGCGATATTGGCGAGAAAAGTTGCTGCTTATATTTACATGATAAATCAACTGGTAAGCAATTTTTAATCGACGCGGGAGCCGATATATCTGTAATTCCTGTATACAAACAAAGGATTAATAAAATATCAGATTTTATTTTATTTGCCGCTAATGGTTCAAAAATTCAAACTTTTGGTACCAAAACTCTAAAATTAGATCTTGAACTTTGCCGCCAATTTACTTGGTCTTTTACAATAGCACATGTTTCTAGAGCTATTGTAGGAGCAGATTTTCTCAAAAAATTCGGACTATTAGTTGATTTAAAAAGAAAATGTCTTATCGATCCTTTAAC
>BMAW01088822.1:21931-107837 GCA_019974015.1 Nephila pilipes | reverse complement strand
TGTTTCTGCCTGTGAGTAATTGAACGAGCTCTTTGGCGCAATGTTTTTGATACTTGATTTCTATGAACCTGCCCTGCTTTGGGGGTTGATGCACATTAAATGTGTCAAAGTCCCAATTCCTGATGTCGTGGTGTGGAAGTTTGGTGGGGGAGTGCCAGCTTGGGTGTTGTTTTCATCACCAGAGATTAATAAGCAATCAATTTATCCATGTGAAATATTTATATTTGGAAGCTGTATGTGTTTTTTTTTTTTATTTTAGAAGTTGATGTTTATGGAGTGGTGTTCCATCTCAGTTTTCTTCATATCTTGACCAAGGATCAAAATTACAATGTAATTCGCCATAGCTTTGATGTTGCTTCTTGTGTAATGTTAATAAAACAAACCAATCAATCAATTATTTTTGTACCATCATTTTGGACATTAAGTATTTTTGAAATCATTTTAAATGCCTGATACGTTTGTGCTAGTGATTTTTAAGTGCTCTTCTCTATTTGTTGGCCCATCTGCCTGTACACAGTATCCAATGTCTAATAAATAATGTGCTGTTTTATGTTTCTGCTGGAGGTGTTCCTATTTCCTGTAAGTTGTTCTGTGTTTGTTTTATTGTACACGTTGTGTTTGTTGAATTGTCTTGACTTTTATTCAAGTGAATCTCTAGTCCCTATCATTATGTGTATTAAATTTCATTTCAATCTAAAGCTTACTTTTTGTGCACTATTTTCTATTTTCCTGATTGTATTGCATTATATGTTAACTAATATTCTATACTTTTTTTGTAAAGTGATTTTAAGGCTTGTTTTGTGTGTGTTTTTATGTATACTCTAAAGTGTCATTTGTTTTTTATATTTTATATGTAATTTTAGTTTTTGTAATATTGAAAGAAATGTTTGTTAGATTTAATAATAGAAATTTATTTTTTAAGTTGAAAATATTCTTGTGATGTAGTTAATTTAGTACTAATATATATAATTGATTCATGTAATAAGAGCAATATATGCTGATCAATGGCTTAGAGTTATTTATGAAAAAGTTTTTTTTATTTTCTTAAAAAAAACCTTTAACCTTCACTTAACTTATTAGTAAGTAATAATTTTTGTCAATTACTTTACTGTACTAGAAACTCATGAATAAAAGGACTCATGAATATCTTTTTTTTTTTCAGGCTGATTAAATACCATAACCTGATATCATAATCATATAATATTAACTTATATTAGAAAAAATTGCAAAAATAAGGCTGTGAAAAATTTTAATATATTATATGTTATTAACATTACTTAAATTGAATTTAGTTTTGATTCAGATTATATAAACATTTATATTCCTATTTGCATATTACTTCTGAGATATTTCGTTCAGATTTATAGATAATAATTTTGGGTAACTAGTTATAATTTAATGTTAATTTTTGAATTAAAATTATATGAAATGAATAAATAAAAGAATATGAAGTAAAAATGTCTCTTTCTTGGAATGAAATGAAAAAATATCTATGTCTAATTTTTAAAATATTTTAATTTTGTATTTGTTTAGAAATATACAGCTTTCATCTATAGTGAAGGGACTAACTGTATTTGCTTTCAATCCAATCTTTAAACTTAATTAAATAGTGCACTCAAAGCAAGCACTATTTTACTTTATTCAGCCAGTTCAGTGAATGAAGTCATTTGCATTTGTTATGCGGTGTATGAAAATTTTTATGGGAAGCAGTAGAAAGCCATTTTTTGACAATGTAGGAAATATTTTAAAATTCATTGTATTGACTGTTGAAATATGATTATAATATATAAAAGAAATATGAAGAAAAATAAGAATAAATATCATTTTTAAATATTGTGTTGTTTTATTTCTTGCATAATATTAATTTTTTTTTCTCATTTTAATAGAATGTATATTAGTTATTAATACTTTTTATTTTCATTAACATTAGTTATTTGATTGAATTTACACTGATATTTACTTTCATTTTTGCTTTTAAAATGAAACTGGATTAACTAGATGGTGGAAATCTACATTTAAAGCAAGAAGTAAAGTAAAAAAGGAAATGTGAAAGATTAAAATTATTTTTTTAAAAAAAAATTATTCAATGAAACACATATTCTCATAATACACGTTAGTAACTGATATAAATAAATTATTGAGTCGTTTATAATGGGATTAAAATACAGAAATAGTACCTTTATTATGAACTCTTTTAAATATGTTAGATTTTACATGATTTAAAACTTTAACATGACTTTGTATAGAGGATTTAAAAAGCAAAAACATTTTGTTTTATTTAAGTCATTAAAATTGGATTTTTTTCTAAGCCTGGGCACTTTTTATTTCTTAGGGATATTTTTATGTTTGTGATATTACATAATGTATGAAGAGTATTTTATCAAGTATTTGCATTTATTTTGAATTTTTTTAACAATGAAAATTAGATTTAGAGTCCATATCATTTTTTTTCATGCAGCTCCATTTATTTTCTTCAGCTTTGATGTACTGTAAACACTAACATATAAAATTACTTGATTATATCTACTTTGTTGCCATAAGGTTATGACTTAAAGTTATACTTGGCTATGTACTTTATTCCAAGAATTCATTAGCCTTGGACTATTCTCTCTTGGTATCGGTAACACATAATAATGAAGAAAATACAAAAACAGAATACAAAAAAGTCGGTAAAATGCGAGGAGAAAAAAACTCAGACGAGTGATAAGGTGAGTAGGAGAATGATTATCCAATCAGAGTTGCTTTCTTTAAAAGAAGAGGGGAGGGAGGTTGAATGTTTCGGCGGCATTTCTGTACCTACCAGAGAACAAAGGGAGCTGATGGTAGGGTTGCTATAGTGCGTTGTGAAAGGAGGCGGAGAGTTCACTGATGCGTACTATGGAGGGTTGAATTTTGAGTTTTTTTTTTTTTTTTATGAAGTAACGTCCGTTCAATGAAGAAAGGTGCGTATGCAATGAAGTGTAAAATTTTGTTCTGTTCAATTCGAAGAGAGAGATTTTGCAGCAGTTTATTTTTTAATGAAATATTGGATCTTTTTCCCAGCAATCTTTTGATTTTTTTTATTTTTTTTTTTTTTTATTTTATCTTAATCGACAGGATGTAGGGACGGGAGGTTAATCTTTTGTGTAGAATGACGCTTGGTAGACCATTCCATGCGTTTGTTAAAAATTCTGAAGCGCTCTATTCAGTTTTTAAAATTTCCACCTCTGAAAATAATGGCTTGAGATTTTTCTGGGTTTATTGCGATTCGCCATTTAATGAACTGTTCAAAATTTTGATAAGATGTGTAATGACTTTCAAGGGAAGGGATTTTAATGCAATGTTTTTTTATTTGATCATGACCTGGGGGCTTTTTAGGGAGCAATTTTGGTTGTGAAATCTTCTGACTCTTCATTCAACATCTGCAATAAAACCATCTTCGTAAAATTCAGCGTTCTCGGTGAAGGACTCCTCAAGCGAGTCAACGAAGAGGTCTGCTTTGAACCTGGGTATCGAACACGAGACCTCTCGCTCCAAGGAGTGGAGGTAAATTCCGGGGAGGGAGGGGTAAAATTTGAAATTTTGACCAATTGGAAAAGTGATTGATCTTCAGTATTCGCCGTTTCAAGGCGATATTCCCAGTCTTGATTTTTTTTTTTTTTTTTCGAGGAAAACTCCCTTTCTCACTGAAGCCTATTCAATTTTCATTGGAGGATATCAATATAATTGCCAAAGATTCCCGAGGCTGTTTTTCTCTAATTTTTTGTTTGGTGGATTGGGGGTATTAATACGTGGATGGTCTATAACTTAAGCTGTAGAATATATAATTCTATAGAATTTTGAAGGTACTATTTGTTACCGCCTCTTCAAGTTCGTTAACGTTGTTAATAATCGAGTTTCCACAAATTGAATGTGAGAGATTTTCAGAGTTAATCCAATTAGTGAACAAAATTTGATTATGTTTATGTGGGGTAGGATTATCCAAGCCCACCAAAAAGCAGACCTGCTTGCGGTCACTCGGAAATTCCGTATTGGACTAATTGTGATATTTTGTAGGCCTTTTGAAATACGTAAATCAGTTGTTGAGGGTGTGGCGTAGTGGCAAAAATATTTCGAGGCATCAATTATTTAAAAAAAATCATTTATTAACATCTTCATAACCACCATTCAACTACAGAGCTCTGCTCTCGCCAAAGACAACGTTTCGTCTCCGAAACTGTCTGGTGTCTGGCGGGCAGCGTAACGGTTTCCGCTGTTGAAACGGTTTCCGCTGTTGTAAGGGGAAATGACGTCATTCAAGGGGAGTATATCATTTCTAAGAATACAGTAACAAACAACAAAATGTTCACAAGCTATGACGTCACAACTCCTCCCCCGTTAAGATCTTTTTACGTTAGTAAAAAGCATTTCAGAAAGATTTACACACTATAGGAATTACAATATATGCATACTAATGAGATAACGTAAAACAAACATATACAATAATACACTGTGATTCCATATACAAAAATTATTTCAGCGAAATTATTACATTAAATATATCATCTCCACATATAACTTTCCCATTAAAATAGTCTACTTAGGCAATCAGCATTCTGGTGCTCCTTTCCTTTTTTATGAATGACTTCATAATTCCAAGGCTGCATAGCTAATGACCATCTCATCAGTCTAGGATTAACACCAGAGTTTTTCTTCAGCCATACTAAGGGATTATGGTCCGTCTGGATGTAAAATTTATACTGTCCATCCAAATAGCATCGCAATTTCTTGACAGCATAAATGATGGCGGCACATTCCTTTTCAGTAGTACTGTATTTTCGTTCAGTGGATGTAAATTTTTTGCTCAGATACAATACAGGATGTTCTTCTCCTTTTTCATCTTTTTGAGACAACACTATTCCTATCCCTGCATCGGATGCATCGCATTGTAAGATGAAAGGAACATCAAATTTTGGAGCATATAGCACAGGGTTATCGGTGAGGCGCCTTTTAAGTTCTTCAAACGCCAGTTGACACTGTTCGTTCCAAAGAATTTTGGACCTTCTATGTCGTCCCTTTAATAATTCAGTCAATGGTGCAGCTAAAATTGAAAACTGTGGTATATATTTCCGATAGTACCCTGCTAATCCCAAAAATGCTTGAGTAAGAGATATTTGCATAAAAATGAAAGAAGCTTCTTTTAAGCAGTATTTTTACAAATATACTATTAAAAATATAGAAAGAAATAGTAGGATGCTACAAAAAAAGGTTGTCTATTTTCAGAGAAGAGAGCGTTAGGAGGCGCTTACGCATCTGGTTAGAAGCGAGAGAAGCTAAAGTGCATTTTCGCCCTATTTAAAATTCAATAGCAGTTAGCTATAGTTAAAAAAAATGGAAAAATAATACTGCATTTGCCATTTCAACGGACATAAACGATGTGATCTTTTAAAATTGAATAACAGAAAACAAATATTGAAAAATTACATATTTTACATAATAAAATTACAAAAATTTGATCGTGATGAAATGTATTTATTTGATTCTCTTCGATTGTTTCAAAGCTTATTTTGAAAATTATGATGAAAATAGTTTCTGAGAAAGAATCTCATTTTATGAGTGTAATTCTATTTCAAAATAGGCATTATTTTCGAAAAGTCGATGGGAAATGTGATGCATGAGGCAGTTGCCATAGCAACCAGACTGTATTGATTGGCTATGGGGGCGTTTGGGATTCTTGGAAAATGATTTCGAAAGAATATCTGGAACCTGTTGCTATTAATAACCACCGATGAGATGCTTCGTAGAAATTATCGATTATTCATACCGAGTTGGAGAAAAACATATTCGTGTAAACTTGTGCCATTTCATGTTTTCTCCGAATATTCTCCTTTAAGATTTTATGATTCCGAAATGTTTTGTTTCCGAATAATCGCAAGATTAAACTTTTCTCCAACAAGACCAGGATTCGACTCGTTTAATATATATCTATAAATTTTAAGAGGTCAAAAATTCAGACTTTTCAAGCTATAATTTGTTTTTCATGTTGAATGAATATTATCTTTTTTTTAAAACTTGGCAAAGTATAATTTTTTTTTATAAAAGTGTTACACGATGAAAAATTTTTTAATTTATGGAAACATTTAACATAACGTCTCTAAAAGACCTTGAGTTTGTCCTTTCATATTAAATTTTTTTACATATTTATTAGTGAGTTGAGTACATGAGGTTTTTTTTTTTTTTTTTTTTTTTTTTTGGGGGTCGGAAAAGGTTTTTTTTTTATTATTATTATTATTCTTTGGCAAGGCAAACGTAGCTCTCATAGTTGGAATGATATCTAACTTACTGTACTGGTTTGGCAAACGCTTAAAATAAAGTTGCTAGAAATTTTCTTGGAAGATGTATTTACCATTTTAACTAATTGGATCTGACAGAATGTTTTTTTGTATTATGAAAAATTTGCTCCAATTGTTCTTTCGAATAAAACTACACAAATACTTCTGGGAAGTAATATGAATATGAGATAAAATTGTATGTATCAAATTTTATATTTATACTTAATCCGCTAAAAGGCTAATTTTCAACAAAGCTTAATTGTTTTTAACAACTATTTCTCAAGAAATAGTAACTCTTACTCCTCGGCAATTTAATCCTTTCAGAAATTAGAAATAGTCGACGCCTTCGAGTCGGTTTTTCTTTCATTATAATGTAGGAGCGGAAATAAAGACCCCAAGACACCCTAGTGATCCTTACATATATTTGACCCTTCTTGTCAACCCAATTTTTATCTTTCTCCCCCTCCCCCATATTTTCAAACGTCAAGCTTACAGTTTCGCCTTGTTTGACGTAGCATAACCACTTCTGGCTCTTGCGCCATTAAACTCCATCACTCGGGAAGCCGAAAAACTGAATATATGGACATCATGAATATACTACATAATATACAAGAAATTAGAAAAGAAAATCTTGTTTTACTTTCATTATTTTACGTAGTTTATTTAATTTATAGTTAATGTTGATTCACAAAAGTATACAAAGAAATATATTTTTTTAATTATGTTATCTATTTAATGTTTCGCAGCTTTCTTTTAATAAAATATTTATAATTTGTAAATACCGCGTATCAAATTGTGCAAAGTAAAGAGCAATACATTTATAACTTTGTTCAAAACTGGTTTGCTTTTCATTACTATTACAAGGCCTTGCACAACATTGCATCGACATAATTATGTTGCGGGCCAGGCCTGTTTTAGAGATCAGTGCTCACGAGGGAAAAACTGAAAATGTCAATCTCATTGGCTGATGGTCTTCAAAAGGTGATTTTAGCAAAAGCATTATTACAAAACAAATGGTATTCCTTTTTTCCTTCTGTATTTTTGTGGTCGCGAATTTGCGGCCGGCGGTTTTCGTCGAGTTGTGGACTCGAGCCCTGATGCCACCAAAGACCCACCGTGTAGCCGGGGCTGATGCATGTTCAATCTGTCGGGATTCTAAGTCCTCCCATTGGCGTGGTGTGGGAGGTAGGAGAGGGAGTCCCAGCTCAGATGTCGTCCTCGTTACTTAAAGAGATTCAAAATTACGAGGTCCGTTCGCCATAGCCCTCGTGTTGCATCTAGTGCGACGTTAATAAAATCAACCAAACCACTCCATATTACTCAAAGGATATACGTAATGCACTCTCAGCATTTTGAAACGCTTTTCACAAGATATGTGTGAACGAGTTCAGTTTTGCCTCTTAAAAAGGGGCTAACATTTGTTGTAAATATAGGTTCAAATTTTTTTTCTATTTAATGTTGGATGTGCTTTTCACCATTAGCATAAAAATAGTTTTAAAATACGTTGTTTTTGTATAACTTAATAATTCCTCACTACGGGAATTTTTAGGAAACCCAGCATAACTAACTGTTTAAGGAATTTAATGCTTAAGATGTGAGTGGATATAATAAATACTTATTATTCAGTGCTTCATTCTCCAAATTTCTATACCTTTAATCATCTGCATATATTACTTTGAGAATTAATCGAATGATTTTTGTGGGGGATATATACACCCAACTCTTTTTTTACACGATTTTCAAACAGTTCGCCAATATACTTTTTCAGAAGAATTTTTTTGTTCTAGCTCGAATCCTCCCCATTTTTAATTTTGACATTACTGGAAGATGATCAGCTTATGCCCACACTTGTGTGAGTGACTTGATCTACTGTATGGTGTAACATCTGATTTCTATTACTTGAATCGGCCTTCCTTTATGGTTGTTGGTCGATCTGCCAACGTTGACACTTATGGCATGTTGCGGACGACCCCCCATTTTTCCATTATCGAACTCATAAATAGCATAATTCGAGAGGCCATCCCCCTCTCCGCACATGGTGCAGTACTGGTTTGAAGTAGACAGGCCCTCTCATAAATAGCAGAGGGTTTTCTGCATTTGGATAGCCGAGCCACATGTGGTCTCCATGATGTCAACAGGTTTGGATCGTTTAAATATTTCGGCAAGCTATGATGGAATCAGTCAGATTCGCCGATAGAGGTCGATGACCGCCCCCCTCCCGCGAAGAATTTTTGTCCCTGTTTGGTTCCCACTCGCCTGTCAACAAATTTCTGTAAACAGTTGTACATAACCGTATTGAATACTTTTAACTTAAAGCCAGTATTTTTTTTTTTTTTTCTTGTTCTTAATAATATCTTAAATTATCTTCAAACGGTATAATGGCTTGTATACTTTGTATTCTGGAGTAACGGGTAATACCCGAATTTTATAATCCCTTTTTTCTTAATTTTGTTGTACTTCAACTTGAATACAGCATTTCGGTTTCCTGACAGACTCGAAATCCATCACATCACTGTATCAATAATATTCATTCGCTTAAATTAAAAAATTAATTGTTTTAGCATGTTTTTAACTTGAAATATATCCTTAAAATCATGATTTCTGTTATAAATGATATATATATATATTTTACAAATTTCCATGCTTTTTTCCCCCATTTCTATAATTCAAATCGATGATAACTTAAGTCGAAAGTGAAGTTCAGCTATTAACGGTTAATTTAATTCGCGAGGGCTTGAAATTTGCTATTAGTATGGAACAACATTTTCTTACTCATGATTCTGACATGAAGCGTGCATCTTAACTTAATCTTCAAGTTTTGTGTAGCAGGATATCAAGAATTATATAAGCAACATGAGAAACCCCCTAAAAAAACACAGACGCTAACTTTGTAAGAACAATAAAAAACCAAAAGTGCTCGTTTATAACGAACGAAACTCTTCGTTTCAGTTGTGCTGGGCATATCCGACACATTTACTGATGATAGCATTTTTGATTCAGTTCGTAATAAACGTGCACGCTTGTTATCAAGAAGCGAGTAGTTAATAGTTTTATTCCTAATTTCAATTTGAATTCTTATATATTGTATGTACCTATGGACTGAATTTTCATTGTACACTAATTGTTATTTTTATTTATTTATTTTTGGAAATAAAACTGAATTGTTTTTGTTTTATAAATATGTAATATAGATTTAATAATTATTTTTTGCACGGTTTTTTGGGAAAATATTTAGAGTTTTTTCATGCAACACGATTTTTTAAAGTTGTGGAACATATCCCCAAATTTACCATACGTCGCATATATTTTTTACACGATTTTTTTTCGCGCAGTTTTCTAAGAAACGTATCTACCGTGTAAAAAAAAAAAGAGCTGGGTGTATATAGAGTAAAACAAAGGCCAATATCCCATATTACTTTAAAAATTTTATCAAATTACAACGTCCGTCCCTAACAGCCCTCGTGTTACTGCTCGGTGTGACGTTAATACGCAATCACAATCTGGTCTCGCGGATTCGTGCCCGGCGGTTTTCGTTCGATCGCGAGTTCCATCCTTTTCATTAATATAAGCATCGTAAATGTGTGTGGGGGGAAAGTAATTACATGATTGCAATAATTTTGCTTTGGAAGTTTATAAATGCTTTTAAATTTATTTTATAAAAGAAGTAATATTTCAAAGAAAAGTAAATTGAAGAGATGGAATTAGTCTTTTTATATGTTTATTAATTTGTCAGATTCAACGAAAAAAGTAGTAAATTAAATTAGTTGTTCCTGTCTTATCGTTAACTTATTTTACACCAATGGTTTCCACAATATTTGATTAACTTTAGAATTTTATTTTTAATCAATAGGATTCTTTTATTCCGAATACTTTTCCGTCAAAAAACTGAATATATGTCGGATGATTTTAGATTGTTTCAAGTGATGAAAGAAATTGGAAAGGGGGAAAAAATTCAATTTTTTATTTCTTCTTAATTGCAGGATTGACTTATTCTTTTTAATATCACACTTAACAGCAATGCGAGGGCTATTGACGACCGACATTCGCAATTTTTATCCTCGATTATATGACGTGAACAACTCCTGAGCTTGCACCTCCCTCTTCAAACTTCCACACCTCGCCAAAACGAGAACTCGGATCTCGACTGATTTAACGTTCATCAGCCCCACAACACGGCGAGTCTTCTGTGACATCATGGCTCAAATCCAGGACTCGACCCTCTACGAGTTCGCGGTGATGACCACCAGGCTACCACGGCCCTTTCACTCCCTTAAATGTAGGAAACATGAAACAAAACTATCATTATCAATGAAAAGAAGCATTTATTATGATAAGTATAGTTAAAAGGATTTTACGAAAGCTCTTCTGAGTATATACCTTAAAATTTCCTTTACTCTAGGAATAAATGTAACTTCACCTTATTTTTTCTTAATTCTAATTAGTTATGTAATTGCATTATTAGTAACATTCTAATCACGCATTTATGTATTTAAAAAAGATGTAACTCTTTTTATAAGAAATAAAAATAGTTGAGAGAGAAAAAAAATGATTTTAAATACTTTTATTACTCTTATAAAGATATTTTTCTCGCTAGATTTTAATTCTGAAGCTAACAGTGTTGTTAAATATATTTTCATTAGCTATGATTTAGATTAAGAAAGAAAAGAAAAAGCACACGTAAGGTTTTTCGCATATATATTGGGCCAAAACCTTTCACGACGCGAAAGATCTTATGCTTCTCATCCTCGGTTGTTATTTGTAATATCACTACAATGTCATATTGAAAAAGTACTCAACGATATTTTGTTGTATTCCTGAATCACAGATTCACAGCAGTTGCACCTGAACCGTCTCCCCCCCCCCTTTTTTTTTCTCTTGCAGGAAGCTACTCTAATTGAATAATCATTTTCCTACCCACCTTCCCACTCGTCTGAGTTTTCTCTCGTCGCATTTCAGCGACTTTTTTGCATTTCTTTTTAATATATGTTTTAGTAATTTGTTCATTATTATGTGTTTCTGATACCAAGAAAGAAATGTCTTGAATTCTTGGAATAAATTACATTGTCAAGACACCTGAACCGCCTCCTATGGCTGGGTTGCTAGACTCTACTAAAAGATGCCGACTAATTTCTCTTTCTGGTGATGGAGTTTTCTGTCTATGCCGCCGTATTCCCGATTGATAAATAATAACGGTTGCGGGGGAGGAATTTTATTTCTAAAAAAAACGGGTAATGGGAGAGGAAGCTGTGGGATGGCTCAAAAGTACCTTTCTTCCCATTATTATTACTCTGTAATATAATGTCAATTATTTCGCAAAAAATATCTAATTCTGCCCTTGGGTGAGTAATCATTCGTGAGAGAATAAACTTACTTAAAACCTTTTCTTATACTTTTTACGCGACTACACTAGTGCTTGCTTTTGAAACTTTACCTGCAGACTTTTCAGAGAAAAAAATGCGGTACAATTTCTTGTATGATTCATTGATATTATTTTAAATCAGAAATCATGTAGAACTAAAATTCCTTCACGCACTTTTCTCTCATAAATGGACTCAAAATTCTTTATAGAGTGAATTAAAGACTAAACTTCTTAGCCCTTTTCTTTATTTTACAGCTTTAAAAAAAACTTTATCCATATTAATTTACATCTCCCGAATAGCATCATGCAATATCAAAACTATAAACTAGTGTAATTCAATAACAAGAAATTTAAGTAAGTAAAGTAATACAATTTGAATTACTAATTTTATTACTAGTGCTTAAATTATGTTTTGTTACAATAGTAAATATTGAAACTCGTTATTTAAAAAAAATTTTATATACTTAAATTAGGCATCCCTTAAAATAAACTTCTGATGACAACTCTGGTGGCCTAGGTTCTAACAGGCCATAAATTCTGATTTACTAGTCTGTGATCCCATGATGAGTACCTCAATCCCTCGTATTCTGAATTCGAGAAATAGCCAGTATTCCATGATACTCTGAAGAATATAATCTTCCTTCAGTAACATATATATGCTAGTTCTTAAGCAGCACACAAGGAAGAAAAAGTAATATGATAAACTAAGTTCGCAATGGTGCATTTAGCAAGAAGTATTTTGAGATAATCTACGAGGTACCAAAATATATTGTAATTTAACATTCTCAAATTTAAATAGCTAAATTTTTTAAAAATATAATCACTTTCTTAAAAACGAATGCCTACTTAAAATGGTGTCTTATTTCTTTTTTTTTATCTTTCAACTTTCTTGATTCATCGCCTTATAATGAACTTAAGGAGTAGGAAAATGTACAGAAAAATTTCCAATGTCTTGGAAAAAAAAAAATGGAAAGACATTGAAATTGACAGGCGGGGCCCGGGCTATAAACATATACTCCGTTTGGTGCAGGTTGCATTAGATATGAGAATACGTTGTACTATTTACACTAATTTATTATAATTAATTAAAATATTATAGATGATAATGCCAGTGAGACAAAGTGCTTGTTGCACTTACATTTTCTTTTCAAATATAACATTTTCAAAGTACTAATTGCACTCTGGATCAAGTATTACAGTTGATACAATATCCTCACATACGACGCTCTGATAGAGCATTCTCTGGTGTAGCTACTCGGAATTTTTCTGTGGAAGGAAATTGGTCATACCTCTTTAAAACCACGGTACGCAATCTTTCCTGTTTGTTGGATAATTGAAATTATCTCCACTATTGGGCACTGGTCACCTCAACTGAAAAGGGAATGACACCTAGGGAAGCGAGAAGAGAGTAGATAAAACAACAATCGGGGCTCATGATGTAGAAATCTGAGGAATATTAAATATTCTTATATATCTTTCCCTTTGAAATTTATATCATTTACAAAAAAGTGGTAATATACATATTGGACTTCAATGTCAATAATAAAAAATTCCAGTAAATATAACAATAAAAGTTAATTAAAAATTATTTTTTGGAATGATTAACTTCAATTTGTTTGAAAATTATCTACTGAATTTCGAGATTTTCAACATAGCCTACGAGTGAATCCAAACCTAAAAGACATATTTATAAAAAAATTTCATGGATTTTAATTTAACACACATATATTTAACTTAATGAACACATATGACGTTCATTTTGTTTATTACAATGAAGGGAATTTTCAAATATATAGAATTCATACAAAACACAAACGAAAATAACAAAAGCTTAAGCAAATGAAATAAATTAAAATTCAATTATCAGATTGATTGGCAAATTTGATACGTATATAATAACATTCTATATCTTAAATTGAAACGGACTATTTTTTTTTCACTGAAATTGTAAAAATTTTAAATCATTTTTTATGGGATTTTACTTTTTGTAGTTGAATATTTTAATTAGAATTATTTATCCTTACTTATTTATCACCTTAAATATAATTCAAAATATAAACTACGACTTTATTTTAGAGAATTCACAGTTACATGAGAGAAAATCGGTAATGTAAAAGTCGTAAACTTCAATATTTCCACAATTTTCCATTTACCAATAAATGTTATACGATTTAAATCTTCGTCCTCAATCGTTTTATTTTTGATAGTCTTTTTTATTTCGTTAAATTATTAAACTTATATATATATATTGTATATACACAAATGACTAAGTAAACATGAATAATAAGCAAACAGATATGTCTTATGAACTTTTTAAGGGAAAAAAACAATTGTGCCCCTTACCAGTCTATTTTTTTTTTTTTTATCTGCCACTGCTAAGGAATAATAGCTATTGTTGTTCCACGCCCCTTAAAACTCGATCAACATCCATATTATTTCTGTTACACTCGGTGGATCGTTTGTGACCAGACAGCCCTCTCAAAGTTCTCTGTTAGGCACCTGAGGGGTCTTAAAAGCTTATATGCGGTTGCGAACGCCCTCCTTTCACATCTTGCACACCTGAGTTTATTGACCTCCTCCCTCCCTTGTCCTGCTATTGTAATGGACTGTCTCATGAATCTCATCTTGTATTAAAAAAAAATAACCATGTTTTCCGAATTTAATATATATAGACACAAAGAAATCTAAACCCTCTAAATGTTTTGTAAAAGAAACAATGATAGTTTTATATTCAATTTTTTTAAAATCATACTTTATAAATATATGACACAAGAATTTCAACTTGTGAGTTTAATCTGCACCATCTTTCTCCCTTAGTGATAATTACTCGAAATCTCCCCTAACACGCGAATATCATAAAATAAATATTTTCACAAAGTACAATTACAGAAAGAAATATTATATGAAAAATATGCAATTCTTAAATTTGTTTAGTTGAGAGATATAATTATTGATGAGATCTATAAAATAGACAGACGCACCATTTCTAGAATAAATATATTTGTCGATACCCATGATTGCGAAAGAATAATTGAAATCTGGTTAAGAATAAAATAAGTAATTGAGTTCACCAAGGGAATATATTTCTAATTTAAGTTCATAAACCCTTCATATAATTACCAAAATTCCATTACTGATAAAATACGAAGACAATAATGGCAGTTTTTGCAATAAAAAGAAGATTTATATGCTGCATATCGCTTATCGACTCGTAAAACCCTTCAAGTGATTGTCGAAATTTCTGTAACTGGTATAATTTAAAGAGAGTAATGGTAGTTTTTAGCAATAATAAGAAGATTTATATGCTGTATATCACTCATTTTAAGAATGGAACGTCTGATCTGAATGTCTGAATCATGTCTGCAATTGATTAGTCAGCATTGCGGTAACCACAGGAACGCTGAGGCAATTATTTATTGTACCGCGATGAAAGTTAAATGAGTTGTAATTCATATTCATGATTTCGAAAAATATGTGTTTTTAGATAGTCACAAAAAATTTATGAACAATATGAAAACTCATTGAGTTAAAAGTACAAATGATACTCGAAATATTATATACATTTATTAAAATGGCGTATTTTTTAAAATTAATTCTACCAAATTTCAATTTTTTAAAAATAATTATAAATCTCTAAAAAAAAGAAATCAACTGAGTTTCGGTAAGATGGCTTAGATGTGATGAATTATCGGTTAAAAATTAATCCTTGGACGATATCTTCAATAAGAAATGATTACTCTTTAAATGAAGTTAATTTTCAGAAGAATTAAATTCTCTTTTATAAGCGCAGGAGTCATATCGTAAACTTATTCTGTCACCATTGAAAGGTTCAAGAACATTCTAAGTCTTTTCAGATGCGTCAATTTTAGTGATATGAGATTATCATCATCTTAGTTCTTATCGAATGTTCTCGACATATATGACTTTCCTAAGTATTGTTGGTCTTTATGGTGTTATATTTCGATGTTCAGTATTAAACAAGATGTAAAGGAGTTGTATTTTTTTTATCTGTTTATATTATTATTATTATTTGTATTTTATAAATCAGCATCTTAACCTTTTGAGGCCGAGCAGTCGCATTCGCTACCAAAAGGAACAGGATAAAGTTGGTCCTGAAATCAAACACGGAGCTCCTTTCCCTCGGAATAGCTTTTGAGCTCATAAATGTCATTCACTTACCACCCCTTCCTGCATTCAGAGGGTAAGAGAACAACTCACTTTGTACACTCTTTCCGAAAAATCCCCCCCCCCTTTTTTTTTTGTCCCAGTCTGCATCAGAAAAACGATTATCGCACAGCTTTAGTGCATTTAAAATGTCTTTACAAAATATATTTGTAAATATTCTCTTTCCTTCTTCGTCTATTTCACAGGGAAAAAATTAAGATTCTGAATTGCTATTTTCTACTCTAACTTGAAGTATTTTGTAATAGAAATCAATTCCGACGATGTTTTTAATATGTCATAAACTAATAACTTTACTTTACTTGCAATGGAAAGATTTATTTTGCTCAATTTGATAATGCCTTATTATTTTGAGTAATTTACTTTTATAAGAAAAAAATATGGCATAATCTATGAAAATTTTATAATTAGTACAAAATGTGTGAATTGATATGTTCTATGCTTCATATAAAATTAAAATAATTTTAATTTTTAAGCAAACAATTTATATTATTATTAAAATTTTTATTTTAAAAAATATTATACCAAAATATGCTTTTTTTAACGGTAAGAATAAATAATTAATGGAATATTTTATATCATACATATATTTCATAATTTGGAAATAAATTTTTAATTTCTGATTCATGTCTCATCTTTTTATTAGTAGTTTTAGAAGAAACGCATGTTGTATAAAAATGCTATCGAGAAAAGTTTTATAAATTTAACAAGTAGCTTTTAACATAAAGCTTTCAAAATTTTATTTCACTTAGATTGTATAAAATAGGATAAATTCATATTTTCATGACTCAAAAGAAAACAGATATTACCAATACAGATAAAACCATACTTATACCGTACTTAAAAGTAGTTCAGCTCAACATTTCTATTATCAATTCAAACTATGAAACTATTTAAAAATTTATTTGTTAGTTATAATGCAATTTGCAGATAATTTATACACAAGTGAGTTTCCGTAATTTGTTTGAGCAGAAACTTATTGAAATTATTTACTAATATTAGGATTACTGAAGGACAATTTTTGTGATTTTACATAAACACAATATACTCAAATTATGTTCCATAGCATTACCTAAATTTAGGAAAATTGTGTGCTGTAATTATTACACTGGCAAATTGCGTCTTTTTACAAAATTGAGATGAGCGATTTTGAGAAACTATAAGAAAATAATTATGTTCACCATATATGGACACACATAAAATACGCATTCCAAAAAGGAAAAAAATTCATGCGTTTCGTGCGAGAGAAACTTTTCAAAGTTGATTAAAAGCTATCTTTTATCAACTATGAATCAAGTAAAACGGTTCAGCAATAACTTTCATTGAAAATGTAGCTGCTAAATATACTGCTGTTTGTAGAAAATGCAACACCATGAAAGAATCATCAGAATCAAATGAAATTTAATGCAGAAACGACTTGTACTGATACAAATAAATGATGAAATTTTCAAAACAAAAGAAACAAATTAAGCGTCCGAAATCAGTATTTGGTGCAGCCACCATGCGCTGCAATAAGTGCTGCTATACGACGTGGCATGGAGTCAAACAGATGTTGAATATCTGCTTGAGGAAGAGAATTCCATATCGCTTGTATGCGCAACCAAAGTTCGTCTTTGGAAACTGCAGGACGCGGATCACGAGCGAGACGCCGACCAACCATATCCCACACGTGCTCAATAGGCGACATATCCGGTGAATAAGCAGGCCAAGGAAGAAGTTGCATGCGTTGTGCTGAACAGAAGTCTCGAACAGTCCGCGCAACATGTGGGCGTGCATTATCCTGCTGAAAGATAGCTCCAGGGATGCCTTGAAGGAAAGGAACGACTTCGGGCTGTAGCACTTCACGGACGTACCTGTTGCTATTGAGATTACCCTCAATTCGTATCAAATTGGATCGTCCATGATACGAAATCGCACCCCAGACCATAACTCCGGGTGTTCGACCACTATGTCGTTCAATAATACACTCAGGAAGGCAGCGTTGACCGGCATAACGTCTAACACGAACACGGCCATCATGGGTCCACAAATTGAAGCGTGATTCATCTGAAAAGACAACTTGGTGCCAATCAGCTCGCCTGTCTCTGTGCTCAAGAGCCCACTGCCGACGCAGCCGTCGATGATTCGCCGTGAGGGGAATCCTGTATAAAGGCACCCTTGCACGCAATCCACGGCGCAGCAGACGCCGACGAATTGACGAAGCCGACAATTGTACCCCTGTAGCAGTAGACCAACGTGCTGCCAGCTGCCTGGAGGAAGCTGTGCGATCATTCACCGCCATGCGGAGCAGGTGTCGATCATCGCGCTCTGACGTCACCTTCTGTCGTCCAGTGCCTGTTTTTCGAGTTGTTCGGTGCTCGTCGGTCCACTGCTTCCAAACTCGCATCACTGTGGAACTGTTCCGCTGCATACGAGCTGCTATTGCGCGATAGGAAAATCCTCCTTCTCGAAGGCCGATTATCCTCCCTCGTTCAAACTCCGTAAGTTGCTTGAATTTCTTATTCTTCCGTCGTGGAGGCATACTCAGGTCTCACTAAACGTTTGCCACTAACAAATAATCATAGACTTTTTTCAACGTCCCGCTACAGCACTTTATTTATACGCTTTCAGCATCAATTCAGAGGGCGCTGCGAGCGCCGCGCACGCGCGATGGCTCTGAAACTTTATTAATTTGCATAATATCCTATAATTGACATTTGCTGCGAATTTCATTTGATTCTGATGATTCCTTCATGGTGTTGCATTTTCTACAAACAGCAGTTTATATTACTTTTGTTTAAGTCATAAAAAATTTCTGGTGTCAAAGCTCGCACAAAAATAGTTTTAGCTTTTTTTTAGTGATTGAAAAATTAAAAACGTTTTGTAAAACATCAAAAATGGCAGATAAATAAGCTTCATTAAGTATTTATTGACTTTTAGACAATCGATATTTATAAAGAACTTTTAAACTTACATATATTTAATGTACATTTGCTCTTTAGTAGCGTATAATGTGTGTGTCACTTCACAGATGTTTATTTTGAGTTTCAGGTTAAATCTGTTGAGGCTCAAAGTCCTCCCATTGGTGTGATGTAGAAGTTAGGACAGGGAGTGCCAGCTCAGCTATCATCCTCGTCACATGACCGAAGTTCAAAATTACGAGCCCTGTCACCAATAGGCCTTGCGTTGCTTCTAGTGCTACGGAAAAAAACTAATCAATCAATCATTGTTGAATAGAGAAAATCGGAATTTAATTGAAAGTCTATCACATTCATATATACTCAATATTTCTCTTTTCAATTAATCTTCTTGATTATAGAGACTAATATTTATCTAAATTTTCGAAAAGTTATAATATTATACATTTCTTGAAGAACTTCAGCCTTATTTTCAAAATATGCATTTCAACATTTAACTATATGATGGCATGGATGAATTTGATACATATAAAATAAATTTATTAAGATAACAAATTTTTGATGTATTCACTATAGATTATGAAATTGAAATATATGATCATGCTACATACGTTTAAACATGATTTTGAATATTTGATCTTTGATTAAAAGGAAATGAGCATTTATTTTGTAAATGCAGCGTTTTATATTTTCAGAGTAAAAATTTCAAGAAACGCCTTAAAATATTGCAAAAGAGATATTGCTAGAATAGTTAAAATTTTCCATTATAATTACACCTATGAATACTCATTCAATAAACGTATTTCATTGCATATCATAATTTATCCCAGTTTTCATATACAGAAATTATTAAACTCAATAAATATTAAAACATTACAAGACTTTTATCCTTCTACTAATTTATTTATGCTGTTAATTCAAAATTCATTTATAATACACACACACACACACATATATATATAGCGCAGAAAATATTAAACAGAATTTTAATGAACTGAACATTTTCCTTCATTGTTCAAAAGTATTACTAATTTATTCAGATTTTAAGATGCTAAAAACATGTTTACACATCCAAAATAATCAGTGAAGAATTTTTGTACGTATAAAAATGTCTATGTATTAAATTATGAAATGGTACATAATATATATTTGATAATTATATTATGTAACAGTTATTGTGGCAACTGCCGACTATAAATATTGCTAAGTAAAATAATTATAATCGTTTTCCCCCGATTATTGCATATGAATAGAATAATTTACTGCACGCAAATTTTAATTATGGTACTAAGAATGGTACAAGGAAAATGTAGGAAAGAAAATTCATTCTATTTTTCAGACGACACTTAAAAGTGCCAATTGTTGACAGGAAACGGGGTAAGCAAAGTAATAAAATCTCCCGTCCGCACCAGGGTTTTCTTTTTCGAAGAGCCCTTCTCCAAAAAGATAATATTCTCTAAAGCATGGGTTTCTAAACTATGACCGTTTGAGGGCCACATTGCAAAAAAAAAAAAAAAATTGCTGGGCCTCAATAATATTAGTAATTTATCCTGCAATTTCATAACTTATAATTTATTTTTAAAACTTTAAATTTTCAAAGCTATTGCAATTTAACTTAACTTATTATTAATAACTCATTAACTCCAAAGTTCAGTTCACCAAAAATATTAATAGCCATTTCACAGGGGATAGAAGCCCGAGAGAATCATGATATAATAGTAGTCGCTATACATGCAATATTTTTTCAACAAATTGAAATAAAAATTAACTATATGTAGTTTTATTAAAAATAAATTAACTTCTTTTTATTATATATTTTTTAATTTGAATTAAATATGTTTAAGTACGTATTTATTTTAAATTTATTAAAGCTTCTTTTCATTTAGTTTGGATTTCATAAAGAGAGAAAAAATTCGAACTAATGAGATGGATGAATTTGCTTTTGTTGAACAAACAAATCGATATCAGGTTCAATAGACGAAATAGCATTTCTTACTGCATTTTCAAGATGTTTGTCAGTGATCTTTGTCCTATTTTTGATTTTTGTAAGATTCATTCTTAAAAATAATTGTTCACAAATATAGGTACTGTCAAAAGCTGAAGACATTAATAAAGCATGGATGTGAAAAATAGGATATTTATCGCGGTGTAGGTAATCTTTATAAAACTCCAGTAAAGAAGCATTCCCAAATTTTTCTTTCAGTTGAATGTCACTTTGCAGCTCAATGCACTCCATTTGAAGATTTGAAGGCAATTTATTTATTTATAGAGAAAATAAGGAGGAAAATATGTTGAAATACTCTTCAATTTTTCAAAAAATTTTAAATTTACTTTCAACTCTTGCATTAAATCAAAAATTAATGCAGCATATTTTGGGCAAATCATGGGTTTATGTGCAGCCAAAGTACTGAAATGTGTCAAATCTTTTTCTTTTATTTGACATAGTACTTTTAAAGTATCCGACTAGTTAAAAATTCGAATTTCGGAGAAAATATCGATTTTTTTTAATGTATGCATTAAATTATTTGAAATTTTCTCTTTTTAAAGCGACCTTTCAATTGTAGCTATGGTACATAGAAATACAGTTATACGCATTTTAATATCAGAGAATTTCGGGGGGGGGGGTATTAAGATATATTTAGAATTTTTTGGTTTATTTTCCTTTTTTTCTTTTTTTTTTAAGAATATTTACTGTTTATATTTCTTAAAAAAAAAAGGGGGAGGGGGGCTTTTAAAATATATTAAGATTCATTTTGAGAAATCTGGCATCACATTTAGTAGTAAAAATTCCAAAATATCAGGGGCAATATACACTCTGTTTACTATTTTGCTGAGCTACATTGTTTGAATTGCGTTCGATTTTTGATTTTGTCATTTTTTTTCTGTTTGAAATAACTGTTTATATTGTATATTAGCTCTTTAGATTAATATTTTTTTATTTAAACTATGGATAGTACAAAAAATAAACGTCAATGTAAGAAAAGAGAATTCTGTGGTACTGCTTGTATGACAACTGATAGAATCAGCGCGAGCAATGAACTTAAAATTGAAACTGAGGAAAAAATAATGTAGGAAAGCTTCAAAAAGGATATAAATACACTTGATAATAGAATTTACAGTGTAGAAATAATATCAAGTGTCATTGAAATGCTGAGTAGCTCATTGTGTTTTTCACAGTGCTTAAAACACAAGGAAGAGTCCAGTATTGGTTTTCTTTCCAATATACTGTCAGTATATTTTTCATTCCAGAATTTGACGCATCCGTTTAAACAATAAATTCCTGTTCAAATTTTTGAGAATATAATACTGGTTTATTTATTGGTTTCTTTTTTTCAGCTCTTGAAATGCGTTTTCGCACTCTGTTGCCCAAACGATTTCCCCTCTCTTTCCATTTCCCTGTACAGCATCAATCAACGGAGATGCTATCACCGAACACATAAAAATGTACTGTGAATAATAGCTCACGAATCGGAGGAAAGCTCTGATGTTTGTTCTGGTTTTCGGGGAGGGAAAAATCTATGACGCTCTGAACTTTGACCTGAGAGGGAGATCTGAGTCCCTGGCCTATTTTATGACCCAAGTACTTTACACAATTCTGAGCAAATATACATTTCGATGGTTTAAGGCTCCCTTCGAGCGATTCCGAAAGTAAGAATCGACGAAAGCTCCCTCTACTGGGAGGGGGGAAGGGGCGTTACTTAGTGCGGACAAAGTACTCATACAATACTGGTCATATGTAGCAGAAGTAAATAGTTCTCTTATAAAAGAGAAATTACAAGCTTTATTTTTCTTAATTTTCCTTATTTCGCTTGAATTCAAATTAGGAACTTCTTAGATGCTTTTAATTTTTCCAATTTTGCTCTAATATTTTCCATTATCTTATATTTATGTTTTGACAGCTATCATGAAGTTTGAAAATGACGTCACAGGGTAATAAATATTTCCTCTAGACAGAACTGAAAGAAGTAGAGCTGTTTCCGCACCTCGATTCTTCCCCTTCTATCTCCCCCTCCATTCAAAACAAGAGAAAAAGGGGGTAATTTGATCTCCATCGTTCTTTTACGCAGTATCTTGCAAGCTTTTGAGGTAGGAATCGGTCCCTCCTGAGGCTAAATTGCCCTTCTGTGTTGTTCAAGTGTTTGAAAGCTATCCCAAACTAGGAAGAAACTGGTTTTTTCATTGCTTCAAAAATAGTCATTCTTCCCTTTCGACAACTTTTTTTTACTCCTTTTTTCATGCCTTCTAATTTCAAAAAATCTGTTTCTACTATTTCATTTTTTTCAAAATCGTATCACTTGATTTATAAAAGATCGACAATGTTAGCGATATTCCAAATTTTGTGTATACTGATTAATTATATGAAAATAAATTTTAATATAATAAAATGTTCTATATACAAAATTTTGCAAAGAACAGATTTTGCCACCCAAAGTGCGCTTTTTTTTTGTAATTATTATTAAATTACTCAATTAAATATTAGAATTAAAGTAAACGATAAAATATCGAGAAATGGACGATAGTAAACTTTTCCGATATTAAAATTAAAGGAACCAGTAAATTATTAAATTGATTTTATTTTAGCTAAGTGTAATTAAAATCAAAGCAAACGATAAATTATTAAATTGAATATTATATCAACTACATGTAATTAAAATTAAAGGAAATGACTAATTATTAAAGTGAATATATTTAAGCTATATGTAATTAAAATTGAAGCGAACGATTAAAAATTGGAAAGTGATTTCGTACGCGAAAAGTGATCTGGTTCGCAAAAATTGACCCAACTACATATGATTTTTTAGTCAATACATAAATAGATAAGTAAATAAAATATTTAATTTTCATACTTGTTTCCCATCAATCCAATAAAAAAAATTGGTGTAAATTGATGATGATTTATTTTTGAAAATTGAGTTCATTACTGGTGAAAGCAGGTATCAAATATGTATCGCATATATTTTATTTCAATCCAATAAAAAATTCAGGAGAAATTTATTATGACGTATTTTTGAAAATTAAGTTCGTTACTGTCGAAAGCAGACATAAAATACATACGCAAAAACAAGTTAATTTTTGAAAAGTGGTCAGGTACGACATTTATAGGATATGGAAAACTATAGCCCATTGAGTGAATAATATTTATTAGCAAACCTTTATTCATATACTATCTATTTAAAAATTTTCATTCTGCATTAGTTATTAGACTAAAGAAATGGGGGAAGCTAATTCGAGGCCGAATTCTGAAAACAAAATTTGTAAGGATTGTCTATTTATTAGCATCGCAATTGGAAGAAACATGAAAGCTATTTATTGTTTTTAAATTTAAAACATGTTGGCAGTTCTACACTCGGCTCGACTCAAACATCACTAGCCACAAAATAGCGAGCATAACCAATCGGCTACTCCATACGTTGTTTCAATGCAGTAAAATAATGTTTCCGTTCTTGCAAAATGTATTATTCATGTAAAATTGTTCACATTTCTGAGAACCAGAATAATTTTTTTTCTTCTATATTCTTCATTTAATCATAAAAATTCGATATATTTTAATCTGATTATTACAAAGGCGTTTTGAAAAAATAGTAATAAGTAGGCACGCAATCTTTCTCTTAAATATAGTTAAAATGTTTTGTGAGTAATCTCTTGAATAAGTATATACAGTTGTGTCAATTGAAATAAAATAGTTACTTTTGGGGTTTAAATATAATATAAACAGTGATACACAATAATAATAATTATACACATGCAAAAGAGGAATTCTCAGATTCCTAGAAATCGGCCGACTTCACCGGAAAGGATCATAAATCTTTTGACGACCTGTCTAGACAAACTTTCAACGGATATTACGCAACTAGGGGGGATCCTAAGATGACTAAGAAATTCCCAGAAATCGGCCGACTCCCCCTCGAAGGATTGTAAATCTCCTTTTGTCAGCGTGTCTTTACCATGCATCCTTGCGCACTAAGGCGGGACTTTTAATTTTGCTTTCCCCTCTTTCCTTGTTTACTTTGCTGACTCGACAAATTACAAGCAGGGAAATAAATTAATTTTTTTAAAAAAATATGCATTTGAAAGAGGGTAAAAAAAGGAAGGCTTCTGTGGAATTACGTTTTTCCCCCGATTATTCAAAGTATTTTTATGATCAATTAAGTGTGCCGGATGCAAGTTTTCAGATCTTTAATAAAAATTTAAAAATACTTGCAAAAATCAGAAAAAAAAGTAACTCCACAGAAGCCTTCATTTTTTAATGCTCTTTAAAATGCACTTTATTCCTTGCAGTTAAAATAAATATTCTAGATGTGAGACTTTAAGTACGTAACTCCATAGGATTAACATTAGGTAAGGAAATTCGTGGTGGCGTGTCGACGGGGGCCTTAAGAGTTAACTTCGCCCTTACTATGCGAAAAAAGACCAATTCTACATGCTTTAAATGAGACTCCTAGGTACTTTTAAAAAAGAAGTTATATCATTTAGATATGGGACTACGAAATGTTAGAGAGCTTTTAGTAATCCAGCCATGAGTTTGAAGAAGAAAGAAGGAGCATTCTCTAACCCGAAACTCATCCTAGGGGGTCTGTATATCCCAAGCCAGCATTCAGATGAGGTAATTGAGTGCTAGCCTGGGCAGGCGTTTTACTCATGTTTTATCTGTGATCTTTTTGATCATTAAATGCGAAAAGAACAAGCAGTTTAATAAAGGTGCCGAAGCACCTAGGATGAGATAGTGCGATGGAGTTGTAAGGGAGAATAAAAAAAAATAAAAGGAGAAAAAAGGTTTTTTCTCCTTTTTTTTTCCCTCAACCGGAAAAAATTCCAGTCGTAGGAATTGTTTATTTTATAATAATATAAAGGTTTTTTTTTATGTTTTTGTAATTATAAGAAATTTTTCATTTCTGGAGAATGGTGACTGTAATGGACAGTCCATTTCCCGAATTGAAACAAGTGTATAAATTTTTTTTTTTTTTTTTTTTTTATTTTTTTTTTAAAAAATAAAAAAGTAAAAAATAATAAAATGAAAGTGATGTAAGGAGGAAGTTTAAGGATAGGAGAATGGAGAAAGCAAAAAGTAGCAGCTAAAAAAGTCGTCCGGAATCAGAGGAGTTCGGTCGCCAGATCAAAGTCGATCGGTCGCCAGACGTGGGTGGGGTGGTAAGAAGGATTGAACGGAGGGCCAATGGTGTGATATGTGTATTGGAATGGTTGATCGGAGCGGAATTCAGTTTTAGGGGGGGATAGAGATTGAAATAATTTTCACACGATTCGTAAGGAAACGGGTGAAATCCATTATTATGAAGGAAGATTTTTTGTGCTTAAATAAGGGAGTTATTATGAGAGTGGATGGTACTGTAAAATCTCCTAGCCAAGTAGGAGATGTGTTTTTTAATGGGTGGGATGTGTAGGTCGTTATGAATGACACTATTACGGACATACCAGGGAGCATTTACAATAATTCTCAGAATTTTATTTTGGAGGGGCTGAATGTGTTTGAGATGGGTTTTTGCTGCGTGCCCCCAAATGGAGGATGCATATAGAATTATGGGTCGGATTACTTGCTTAAAAAGTAAAATTTTATTTTTAAGTGATAAATTTGAATGTCTTCCTATTAATGGTAGACAATTAAAAAGTTTTTTCCAGCATTTTTCCTTGATATTAATGATGTGTTTTTTGAAGGTGAGTTTTGAGTCGAGTGTAACACCGAGGTATTTAACATCGGTGCTCCACTCGATATCATCTCCGAATAAGTGTAGTTTTTTACCAGGGGGTGGGGCTGTGCCTTTTCTAAAAACAAGTGCTTTGGTTTTATTAGTGTTGACCGCGATGCGCCAGAGTGAAAGCCACTTTTCGATTTTGTTAAGGTGTGTTTGTAATTTTTTTCGGGCCACGTTTGGGTTGTGAGATTGGACCAGGATGGCTGCGTCGTCCGCGAATAAGCATAGGCTAGTCAGTGGGAATTGAGGGAAATCAAAGGTGTGGAGGGAGTGGAGGCTCGGACTTAAAACTGACCCCTGGGGGCATCCCGCAGATATCTTACCTGTGTAGGAAAAAGCCCTGTTGTGCCCCCTGACCGCTTTTGTGAAACGGCGCTGCTGTCGCCTTGGAATGACGCGACTGAGCGCGCAGAGTATGCGGTTGAAATAAAGTATGAGAAATTTTATACAGTCCACTTAGTTGTGTATTACTTTAATGAAATCAGTTTCTAATAAGGAGCTATAGAGGGCCAAACATGGTCCGTCGAGCCGGAGTCAGTCAGAAATCGTGTGACTATTGTAATTAACATTATCGAAGGATGAGTTTGCGTGTTAATTGTGTGTGAAATTTGCATCTAATTGAGTGCTCCAAACATAGAGGATTTATAAAGTAATACTTCCTGGTCTCGTGACAACAGTCCCGGCAATGAGGTAGGAGCAATTTTAAGTTTCTTTTGAGTAAAAAACTAATTAAATTCCCGAGTTGAAGTTAATTTTGTTTTTGATGAGTTTTATAAAAAGAAATTGCTAGTGATAATATTGTTCTTGAATTAGTGTAATTTTGTTATAACTTAAAATGTCGGGTATAGCAAAGTTAAGGAAAGTTGAATTAAGAACCGTGGCCGAGGAAATCGGTTTAGTTGTTAACGAGGGTATGAAAAAGAGTGAATTAAGGCGTTTAATTGAGGATAGTGATGTGTTCAAAAATGACAACGAAGCTGTGAAAAGTGCTGTAGAGGATGTCTTAGAAAATAGAAATAAAAAATCCGATCAGGATAGTGAAATAGAAATAGAGCGTTTAAAAATTGAAAGAATTAAATTGGAATTACAATTAGCGCAAGTGAAGGCTAATGGTAATAATACTTTTTTTGATCAGGGGTGTAAAAGCGAACCAGAAGAATCACTGGATAGCTTAATAAAAAGTGTGAGGACGTTGACTATTAAACCGCCAAGTAAGTCCCAAGATTGGGGTTTCTTTTTTACTTCGTTAGAGAGAGCATATAGTACTAAAAAGGTACCTGAGAAATTTAAAGTTGAGATTTTGTTGAATTTGTTAGGGGATAGAGCCGCTAATATTTTAACTTATATAGAGGAAAAAGATTTAAACAATTACGACGAAGTAAAATCTATCGTTTTGAGAGAATTTGAGCCAACCGCGCAAGCAGTATTAGAGAATTTTCGAAACGCTTCTAGAGTGAACGAAACTCACGTGCAATTCGCTTCGCGTTTAACAACTAGTTTCGAATACTATTTAAAATTGAGAGAAGTGGCGGACTTCGAAACCTTGAAACAACTAATAGTATCGGATAAATTGTTCCAAACTTTAGATAGAGATATAGCCACGCATATTAGCATAAGACAAAATCAAAAATGGTTTACCCCTCTTGAGTTAGGCAAAGAGTGTGATTTATATTTTGCATCAAAAGCGAAGCCCTTAAATGAGACAAGAAAAGACCAAAAAATTTATAATAATAAATTTAAAACTGCATCTAAAGTATTTTTCAATGAGGTAAAAAATAAAAATTGTGATATATGTCTGAAAGATGAAAATCATCCGGTTTATGCTTGTCCGCGATTTAAAGCACTGTCGGTTAATGAGCGAGTAAGGGTAGTGAAAAATAAAAAAACTTTGCTTCAAATGTTTAATGCCTAATTGCAGTGTTAAAAGATGCTCGTATAGAAATTGTTTTTGTGGTAAAGCTCACAATAAACTAATTCATTTTCCTAAAGAAGCAAAAAGTGTTTTGTCTACTAAAGCGGATGCGTCGGATGTCGTAAATAATTCGCCGTCGGGGGGAAAAAATACTGAGCAAAGTTCTACTCTCTCCCCCAATGAGTGGATTACGCCTTTCGTTGGAACAAATTTAATCGAAAATAAAAATGTAATCTTGTCTACTGTAAAATGTTTGATAAAAGACAGATGTTCGCAGTGGCAGGAAATGAGATGCATGCTCGATGTAGGCTCGCAGATTTGCATTATGACTCAGCAATGCTTACAAAGGTTACAACTAAAAAGTGAAAGGATAAATCAATCTATTACTTGCATTAATAATGCTTCGCTGGCAGTTAATCGCAGAGTTACAGCAACTGTGGCGAATAAAAATAAAAGTTTTGAAAGAAATATTTCCATGTTAGTAGTACCAAAAATAACGGATTTAATTCCTCATCAAAAATTAGATACATGTGTGCAAATTCCAGAATCTATTGAGCTTGCGGATTCTAATTTTAATATACCGGGAAAAATAGATATTTTAATTGGTGCTGAATACTTTTATGATATAATAAAGCCTGGTAAATTAATTGCAAAGAATGCGATTATGACGTTACAAGATTCGGTTTTTGGGTATATTGTGGGAGGTAGTATTCCAAGATCAAATAAATTAGATTCCAATTATTGCGGTTTAATATGTGGGGAAGATGACTTAAATTCAAACTTGAGAAAATTTTGGGAGATTGAGGAAATAGAAATCGATTTACCTAAGAGTAAAGAAAATTCTGTATGTGAGGAACATTATGCGCGAACGCATAGGAGAGATAAGTCAGGAAAATATATTGTAACTATACCATTTAAAGAACATCCTTCATGTTTAGGGAATTCAAAAGATATTGCTGTAAGGCGACTTGAATCGTTATGGACTCGTTTGTCTAGAGACCAAGAGTATTTAAACTTGTATTCCAATTTTTTAAAGGAATATGAAGAATTAGGACATATGACTGAAGTCAGAGATAGTGCTGAGGTCGGTGTGACATATTATATGCCTCATCATGGCATTTATAGGCCTCATAAAAGTACAACAAAATTGAGAACAGTATTTAATGCTTCCACCTTCACTACTAGTGGAAAATCCTTAAACTCCATTCAATATAATGGTGGAGTTATTCAAGATGATTTGTTTACATTATTAGTGAGATTCCGTAAACACATCTTTGCATTTACGGGAGATATTCGTCAGATGTACCGCATGATTAATATAGATGAGAGTCAAAGAAACCTCCAAAGAATTTTGTGGAAGGAGGGCATTAATGAACCGGTTAAAGTATACCAACTTAATACCGTAACATATGGAACAGTTAGTGCTCCCTTCCTAGCGATGCGAACTCTGAAACAAATTTCGCTTGATGAAGGAAAAAACTTTCCAATTGCTGCATCGGTCCTGTGTGAGGACTTTTACATGGACGATGTTTTGAGTGGTGCAAATACATTAGAGGCAGCAAAAACTCTGCAACATCAGCTTATTGAGATTTTAAAAACCGCTCAAATGTCATTACACAAATGGTGTGGGAATAATTCAGAGCTTACACCAATAACGGAAAAAGAATACGAATTCTCATCTACGGATGAAATAAAAACTTTAGGAATTTCCTGGAAGTCTAGAACGGACTGTTTTACCTTTAAGGTAGAAGTGGAGCAAAATGCTCATCCTACTAAAAGATCAGTTTTATCCATCATCGCTAGACTTTTTGATCCACTTGGATTGCTTGGTCCAGTGATCACGAAGGCCAAAATTTTCATGCAACAATTGTGGTTGCTGAAAATTGATTGGAGTGAGGCGCTTCCTACGAAAGAAGCTTGTGAATGCAAAGAATTTGTGAAATCTTTAATGATGTTGAACGATATGAATATTGAAAGATGCATTGTGATTCAAAACGCTAAAGTGATTGAACTCCATGGCTTCTGTGATTCGTCCGAAAAGGCGTATGGGGTTGCAATATACGCCAGAACAGTCAATTCGGTTGAAGTTAAAGTAAAGCTAGTTGCGAGGAAGTCCCGTGTAGCTCCAATTAAGCAGGTAACAATACCTCGATTGGAGTTATGTAGTGCTGTTTTATTGACGAAATTAATGCATAAAGTACAGAATGCATTAAAAATGGATATTACATCAGTCTTCTATTGGTCTGACTCTACAATAGTTCTTTCGTGGATGAAAAAAGAACCTAGGGAATTAAAGAATTTTGTGGCGAATCAAGTAGTGATTATTCAAGAGTTTACCAAAATAAACCAGTGGCATCATGTTCCTTCGGATTTAAACCCCGCAGACATCATTTCGAGAGGACTTGATCCAGAGAAAATTCAATTAAGTGACTTGTGGTGGTTCGGTCCATCCTTTCTTCAAGAGTGCCTTGTGAACTTCCCTGGTGATAGCTACGATCTTCGTAATAGTGAGTTATACCAAAGAGAGCTAAAGGATCATCAAGGAGAACCAGTTTGTCTTTTAGTGCACAACAGTGAGATTCTTCCCATTATTAATAAGTGTTCTTCATTTACGAAACTACAAGGAATAATTGCATGGTGCATGCGATTTAAGGAAAATGCAAGAGCTCCCTTACAGAGAACTACTGGCAACTTAACTGTACCTGAATTATCTGCAGCTTTGTTTAGTGAGAAGTGTGCAATTTGTGTATTTTTCAAAAGATATTCAGTGTATTATGAAAGGGGAAAAATTATCCAATTCCAGTAAATTATTAAATTTGTCTCCATTTCTTGACGAGAAGAATGTACTCCGTGTTGGCGGAAGACTGCAATATTCTGAACTACCTTTAAATCATAAACATCCTATGTTAATCCCTAATAACTGTAATATTTGTGATTTGATTATTGATCATTATCATGTGTTTTATCTCCATACAGGTGTTGAGGCCACACTGGCTAACTTACGTACACAATTCTGGATCACAAATGGTAGATCCACAGTTAAAAGAGTATTGCATAAATGTTTAAAATGCCTTAAGGTAAGTGCTAAGGCTAAAAACCAAATGATGGCAGATTTGCCCAGTGCCAGAGTAAACATTTCTAGAGTATTTTCTAAAGTCGGTATTGATTTTTGTGGACCATTTAGTATTAAGTTGTTTTTTGGTCGATTTAAAAAATTGTATAAATGTTATGTATGTATATTTATATGTTTTGTTGTTAAAGCAGTTCACCTTGAATTTGTAAATAGTTGTAGCTCAGATGCTTTTATGGGTGCTTTAAAACGATTTATTTCCCGTAGAGGAAAACCCAGTAATATCTATAGTGATAATGGTAGAAATTTCGTTGGAGCAAATAATGAGTTAAAGAAAATATTAAAAGATTTGTTCAATAAGGAAAATACAGGGAAAATTGAAACATTCAGTGCCTCAGAAGGCATCGTTTGGCATTTTAATCCACCTGCTACCCCTCATTTCGGAGGTTTTTGGGAAGCAGGCATTAAATCATTAAAATCGCACCTAAAAAGAGTTGTAGGAAATGCCGTTCTTACTTATGAAGAATTGAGCACCCTTGTTACCCAAGTAGAGGCAATATTAAATTCTAGACCTCTTAGTAGTATTTCTAGTGATCCTAATGATGATTTTATTCTCACCCCAGCCCATTTTTTAGTTGGATCGTCGTTAACAGCATTACCAGATCCAGATTTAACTGAGGTACCAATGAATAAGTTAAATAGATGGCAATTGGTACAAAAGCTTACTCAAATATTTTGGAGAAAATGGTCATCAGAGTATTTAAATCGTTTACAGTCACGAGTCAAATGGCACAAAGGTGAGAAAGTATTTAAAGAAAATGAAATTGTACTGGTAAAAAATGAGGATAACTTTAAAACTCTTAATTGGAACCTAGCAAAAATAATTAAGGTCCACGCAGGAGAGGATAATATAATAAGAGTTGTAACATTGAAATCAAACAAAGGTATATATCAACGTCCAGTAAACAAGATTATTAAATTACCTTTTTATGATTGATTGTCAATTTGAATTGTATATGTATATGTGTTACTATTCATTATTATTGTATTTAATTGTTTGAATATTTTATCTATTGTGAATTAATAATGTATACTTTGTATTATGTTGAAAATTTTTCAAATTTGTCAAGGCGGGCGGTATGTTGTGCCCCCTGACCGCTTTTGTGAAACGGCGCTGCTGTCGCCTTGGAATGAAAAAGAAAGGGCAGACGCGACTGAGCGCGCAGAGTATGCGGTTGAAATAAAGTATGAGAAATTTTATACAGTCCAGTATACAGTTAGTTGTTAACAGAAATTAAAAGTTAACAGAAATTTTATACAGTTAGTTGTGTATTACTTTAATGAAATCAGTTTCTAATAAGGAGCTATAGAGGGCTAAACAAGCCCTATTAATTTTAACTTGGAATGATCTGTTTTTAAGAAATGAGTTAATGAGGATTGTGATGTAGGGGGGGGATTGGAGTTGGATTAGTTTTGAAATAAGGCCATTGTGCCAAAGTCGATCAAAGGCCTTTTGGATGTCAAGGAATATACCCAAAGTGACTTGTTTGTGGTTGTAGCCTTCGGTGATGATGTTGGCCACACGAAGGAGTTGGTGAACAGTACTGTGTTTATGGCGGAATCCGAATTGAGCATCAGGTAAGATATTATTCTGGAGGGTGAAATCCATAATTCTGGTGAATAGAATTTTTTCGAAAATCTTAGATATGGTATTAAGCAGGCTGATGGGACGGTAGTTGTTAGGGAGGGCTTGGTTAAGGCCTGGTTTAGGAAACAGGATTATGACCGCGTGTTTCCATCGATCAGGAAAGTGAGCAAGTAAGAGACATTTATTGTAGATTTTGGTGAGGTGTGTGATACAGTGTATGGGGAGTGATTTAAAGGCTTTGTTGTGTATGCCATCCTGTCCAGGGGCTTTACGGTTTTTAAGTTTTTTAATAATGCTAATGACCTCGTTTGGGGATGTGAGGGGAGGGTTGAAAGAGGGGTTTATTTGTGTGTTGTGTTATGTAATTTTGAACTATGGATTCTGTACGTTCGATGTGTAAGTCATCGTAGGGGAAGGGGTTTTCCTGAAATGAGTTTTCAAGAGACAGGGCGAAGAGGTCAGCTTTAGCTGTATCTGAATAAACAATCCCGGAACTGCCGCTGAGAGGGGGGATGGGTTGAAATTTACGGGATAATTTTTTGTTCATTTCAAATAGGCTATTGTCTTCGGTGTTTAATTTGGAGAGTAAATCGGCCCATTTTTTATTTTTAAATTTATAGATTTCTTTTTTTATGAGTCTTTGAATTCTGTTAATTTCTTGTTTAAAAGGGGGATATCTAAAATTTTGCCAAATTTTTTTAATTCTGTTTTTTTCTTTAATCAAGTCCAGTATGAAAGAGGGGAGGCGGAGGTGGGGGCTTTTAACGGATTTGGTTGTACTTGAAGTTTGGATAGCGTTTTGCATTTGGGAAGAGAAGTTTGTAATCGAGGAGTCTATTTCGGATTTGGAATTGATGATGGGGTAACCGATTAAAAGTTCCGAGATTGTGCGATTAAATTTGAACCAGTCCGTAGTGGTCATTGTGCGGAGGGGGGAGGGGAGGATGTTTTCAAGAAAAATTTCGAAAAGGATAGGATTGTGATCGCTCTCTTTGAAGAAACCCTTCCTTGCTGCAAATCCAAGTTTCACTCTTACTGTCTCCGTCGAACTCTATAAACTGAAAGCATGTGTTCCGCGTGCAGATAGACGGTCACTTGAACAAAAGGAAAAAATACAAGTATGCTTGTTGCCTGTTTTTTTTTTTGGGGGGGGGCTTAATCCCCCTCTTTTTTTTCTTTCAAAAACATTATTCGCTAAGATTTGTTGTAGGAGTTTAAAAAAAAAAAAAAGATTGTAAACCAGATCTTTGAATAGAGTTTCGATTACAAACTTGTTGGTTTTGTGTCGGCATCAAACTACCATTGTATTTGGGACGTTGGCTGAATCAAGTCCTTTATTACGAAAACGACTATCATAACACCATCTTTTTTTTTTAACTCAATTTTGGGTCCACATTCCTAAATCATATGGAAAAATAGTGATGGTATTCACAAGTCATTTGGATTTAACGTGAGACAAAGGAGTGTATTTTTATGTTGAACGCCCACCATCTCGTTCTGCTTGGGATATTTTTTTTAACTGGAACTCTCGATGCTCATGTTGTAAATGTGTACGTGGCCCTATTAACATGGCTGGATGTTTGGGAAATGCATGGCCTTTTCCTGATTACTGAACGTCGCTATGCCTCCTGAAATCCACGGTAGAAATGACGATGCGCTTTATTCTTTCCGTTACAGCGCCATTTAGCGGTTCACCGCTTGCTCTTCTCCGCCTATGCATTGTATGGTAGAAATTGCTTGTTCAGATGTTTTCTATCAACCCTTAAATTTTTGCCCATGAGTTTCGAAACACCCTGTGTACCGCTAATAACGGTCGGGATTCTACTGTTGTTGAAAATTTTTCATTTAGTAAATTTAATAATTTTAAGTTACCAAAAGTCAATTTAGAAAGTTTTTCTGGTAATTATAAAGATGGACCTTCGCTTATAGATTTATACTATCAGTAGTGCATGATAAAAAGTTTTTGTCAAATATTTAAATATTTCAGTATCTTAAGGGTTTATTGTTGTCAGAATCTACCAATATGATAAAACATATTCCTATTTCTGAAATCAGTTACAACGAAGCATGGGAAAAATTATGACATAGAAAACAACCAATAATTTTTCTTCTCTTATCAAAACATTTATGGTACAATCTTCTATTGGTTATGCTAACTCTAAGAATTTACCCAACATTGCAGATACTTTCGTCAAAGTAATAAGGTGTCTTATATCTAATGATGTTAAAGCGAAGTCTAGAGATGTATGGTTAATCTGCATTGGTAGATAAAAAAAAAAAAAAAAAAAAAAACTTCAAGTATGGTCACAAATCTGAAACAAAAATGACTTTTTTATATCTGAAACATTCATAGAAGCTTATATAATAAATATGCAACTTTATAAAACTTTATGGTGAAGATATAACTCGTGATAAACAGTCTCGCGTGAAAATACAAGTTAAATAATAGTTTAAAACTCGTAGGTTGTAAAATGAATCGCTTTGTGTTTAAATGTTCCAAATTTATAGAAATGCCTGTTTTAGAACGAAAGCAGTGTGTTCGTTTGCAAAAATTATGAAAGAATTGTTTATCTGATAAACACAATGAATCACATTGCAATTCACTTTCACATGCAATTTTTGCAAGAAAAAACACCATTCATTACCCCGTGGGAACAGTTTTCAAAATCAGTATGCTTCATTGAGTGAATCCCAGCAAACTGTTTAGGTTATGACAATGGACTGCATCGATTGTTCATTAGGAAGTGGAAAAAAATATAGTTACGGCTTCAATAAACTGTATATAAACCTGTTTTGTTTTGTTCACATGTTAAAAATAATTTCGATCAAAACTGCAAGGTTAGAATTATGGATGATAGCAGGAATGAATCAACAATCATTTCTGAAAAATGTTCAAAGCTTTTAGGAAATAAAAGGGGGGGGGGGAAAACGAGATTTCAAGTGAAAGGCTTACAAGGCTAAAAGATAGCAGTAACTGAGAAAAACGTATTTTTTGAATACAGGTTTTCTTTCAAACTTCACACTTTGCGAAACATGATTTTTTTTATACGTTAAATTTTATGAGCAAAAGGGAACTTTGAGTCAGATAGAATTTGTTCAATAAATAGTTTTAATAATTTTTTTTTATTATTTTACGTTTATTAAATTTATCATTTAAAATAAATATGTGTGAAAATTTTTAGCTCAATTAAGCATTATGTTAATCAGTTAAGCTGCATGTAATTAAAATTAAAGCAAACGATAAATAATTAAACGACGGATTTAGCGACTTGGCGTAAAATTTAATTATTTAAATAATTAGTTTTAATCCATTAATTATTATTAATTATAGTTAAATTATCGTATCGTCACCCAAAACAATCGTATATAGAAAATTTCAGCTCAGTTGAGCGCTTTAAAATGTGAGAAAAAAATCTTTTTAAGTTTTAACCCACACATACAATGTCAGTAGAAGAAAATCCATTAATAATTAGTTTTAATCAATTAATTTTCATTAATTATAATTAAAATATCGTATTGTCATCCAAAATTTCAGCTCAGTCACGTTTTAAAATGTGAGAAAAAAGCTTTTAAGGTTTTGACCCTGACAAAGTTACAATGTGAGTGAAAGAAAACCCATTAATTAACCTCATTTTTCGCTCTCAAAAATGCAAGCCAAGTTCATCAAAATTTTTTTTATTCCAATTTATTTCGATATGATTCTCAACTCTAATGATTTTGTTTCATTTTACTTCCGGGACAAATTACTTGTTCTGAAAATAGTTTGCACAGAATTCAATTTTCGGTTTTCTTATTTCTGGAAAATTATCCAAATCTTTCTATATCAAATTTATTTCCAGAGTGTGTATATTTATCAGATAAATATTGCCACATCATAAAGCGTTTTTGGGAATCAGAAGAAATGCCCAATACAAAAAATGTATTGTTAACATTTGCAGAACAATTTGTAGAAACGCATGTTTACAATTCAAACATTGCTAACTCAGATGGACGTTGCGGCCGCGGTAGTCTAGTGGTCATGGTCGCGGACAAGCCACCGACGTTGTTTTCGTTGAGTCGTGAGTTCGAGCCTTGATGCCACAAAAGACCCGCCGTATAGCCTAAGATGATGCCCGTTAAATCTGACAAGACTCAAAGTACTCCCGATGGCGTGGTGTAGAAGTCTGGAGAGGGAGGTGCCAGCTCAGGTATCGTCCTCGTCACATGTCTGTGGAGGAAAATTACGAGGTTCGTTTCCAATTGACCAAATTCGCGTTACGTCATGATCGCCTGAATCACGTGCTACTCGCCGATGTAAACCTGTCTTGTATTCGTTTGTTGAGTGAATTGGTGGTTCATGTTGAAGATTATGAACGGATCGGTGTATTTGCCTTCAATTTGCTAGGCTTTGCATCTTTTTAGGTTGTTTAACTTTTAGTTGTTTCTTTATTAACTGAAATTTGGTAAGTTCGCCATTTTTTTTTTTTGACGGAGAATCAAGCTGAGTCATTTCACTTTCCGGATTATGGATATTGATGAACTAGTGACATAATAAATGAAAGAATGATGGATGTAGGTGATGATAAATATTTTATAAACTCCAAATGTGACAAGGAGCTTTTAATAAGAATTGGGGACAGGAAAAGTTTTGACATTTCAATAATATTAGGGAATAAATAATGATCATCTCCCATACCTAAATCGAACCCGTAGCTTTTGCCCGTTTGAAATAAAAAGGAAAGATATCCAGACATGCTAACACAAATAACATGCCATTCACACTGTGGCTAATACTTCGAGGTATTCATTTCATTTTTTAAAAAATATTTTTTTAATAAAGTTTTATATGGCACGCACACATCACATTAAAAATCTTCTTACAGACCTGTGGCCAACCGTCACAGAACAGACTGACTGTGAGAGGGAATCTAAGCATCAGCATCCGCTGTCATGGCCGGCGGTTTTCGTTCAGTAGCGGGTTCGTCCCTGGCCGCTAAGGACCCACCGTGTAGCCGGAGGTGATGCACGTTAGATCTGTCGGGGCTCAAAGTCCTCCCTTTGGCATGGTGTGGAAGTTAGGAGAGGGGGTGCCAGCTCAGGTGTCGTCCTCGTCACTTGACCGAGGATCAAAATTACGAGGTCCGTCGCCTATAGTCCTCGTGTTGCTTCTAGTGCGACGTTAATAAAAACTAAAATAAAGTAAAACTGACTCCACTCTTTTAAAATTTAAATGTTGGGCAGATTGCATTTTGAAAAATTATATTGAATACTTTCCTAATTTGTATAATATTTTAGTAGACGGTAACGCTAATCCCGATTAAAATGTAAAAATTAGTTTGGTCCAATATTTATCAGATCTGCAAAAAACATATCTTGAATATTTTTGTTCAAAAAGAAGAATTATCTTGGAATCAAAATCCATCTCAAAACTGTGACACCTCCAAACACCCAATAAAAGAAAAAGAACAACAAATTGATATATCGACCGACACTCAATTGAAACTAAATTTTAGTCAAGTTGATATTACGCATTTTTGGATTAACATTAGAAAAGAATATTCTGAAATAGCCAAAAGAGCTGTGAAACATCTCTTTTGTCTATACATATGTTTCATTCTATGTATGCGAAAAATCTTTCTTTTTATACCCTGTGAAAAAAAACAAAGTACTGAAACAGACTGGATGCTGAAGATGACATTAGGTTGCCGATTTCAACAATTATTCGAGACGTAAAAATACTTTGCAATAAAAGACAATCACTGCCAAATCTTTTAAAAAAATTATTTTCGTTAATTTTTCATGATTTAAAATATTTTTGCTTTAGTTAATTATTCATAGAATATATTTTAGAAAACCAAATTAAAAATTCCCATTAGCTACCTTACCATTCATTATCTTACTGAGACGTTTTCTATTGTGATAAAATAGAGATGCAGCAATAATTTTGTAAAAATTTGAGTAGGATAAAGCTTTGATATCCTATTTTTGTTCTCTTTGATCTAGAGCAGTGATTCCCAAAGTGGTCCTTATGGACCCCGGGGGGGTCCCCGATATCTTTCAGGGGGTCCGTGGAAAATTAAAATTGATTTGGGGGTCCCTGAACAGCGTCAGGGGGTCTGCGCGAAGTTTAATATAAAATTGTGGAAGGACATACTTCTTCATATTTGGAACAACAAGTATTAGAAACTTTAGCTGAATTTGGACTGGATATTAAAAATTGCAGAGGGCAATCATTTGATAATGAGTGTAATATGTCCGGGCGGTACTCAGGTCTACTGGCACGTATTAAAGAACACAGTCCAAGCGCAGTTTATATTCCTTGTGCCAGTCATTCTTTAAATTTAGTAGGAAATTTAGCAGCAGAAAGTTGTAGCGATGCAATTAAATATTTTATACTTGTGCAGAAATTATTCATTTTTTTTTTCTGTGTCAACCCATCCCTGACGAATTTTAAATAACAATCTGGCAAGGTGTAAACATGCAATATCTGTGAAAAAAGTTTCAGATACACGATGGTCAGCAAGAGCAGATGCCTTACGAGCTATAAGACTAGGTTATACACACATAAAAGAGGCCCTGGCTGAAATCCGTGATACAAATGAGGAGAAAAAGATCACAATACTGGAGGCAACTTTCCTTTTGAAACAGATGGGCAAGTATGAAACTTCCCTAATGTCTGTGATTTGGGATTCCATATTGCAGGAGTGAGTGCTACTAGCAAATCATTACAATCAGTTGGGTGCGAGCTATTAAAAGAATATAATCTACTGAATTCTTTAGAAAGTTATATAAAAAATTTCAGGAATGAATTTGGAAAAGTAGAACAAGAAGCAACTGCTTTATCAAGGCTCTCATTTGAAAAGGAAGTTGGACAAGCTTGTAGGCAGCTAAGGAGGAAAATTATTTTCGGTGAAACTAAAGAAGAAGGTCATGAATTTGAAAATAGGGAAAATTTCTTGGTCAACTCATTTTATGTCATATGCGATAGGACAAGTGCAGAACTATCTCGAAGAGCTGGAATATATGAAACTGTTTTAGAACACTTTTTTGTATTTTTTGATAGAGAGGTTACCTGAAATTAAGAAGAAAGTTGTACAAGAATTAAAGGATATTTACAAAGACGATATTGAATCGTTTATTTTTGACAATGAATTGGATCAGTTTTTGCTATTTTTAAAAGAAAACAAAGATACTATGAACACTCCAGTAGAAATTTATCGAGTTGCAAAAGAAATGGTCTCGACTTTCCCTAATGTAGAGATACTTTTAAAAATATTTTTAACTATACTGATATCAAATGCATCAGGTGAGAGATCTTTTTCGGTTTTAAAGCGCGTTAAAAATTATTTAAGAAGTAGTATGGGAGAAGACAAGCTGAACAGCATGGCCATATTATATATAGAACAAGATGTTTTGGTACAAATAGATACTCAAAAATTAATCGATGAATTTGCCCAAGAAAAATCTAGACGTAATGTTACACAGCAAAATTTTAAGCTATTAAGTAAGGTCTTTATTTTTAATTCCTTAAAATAAAGTTAAAATTATTTTTGAGCCTTTAAATTTTTTTTATTAGTAATGCATTTTATTTTTAGAATTTAAGGTCAGCGAATTTTTTCACTATTTAAGTTTTTCGACTCTTCATCCCACGCGGCCCCAAACCTTTTACCGCCAGGGGTCTCCAACTAGCTTAATCCGCCTCTGGGTCTGAACTAATGTTGTTTAGCTATAATGGAACTTTGCTTCAACCGTTAACTTTTCAAGACTATCACTTTAAAAAAAAATTAGTCTCTTTCTTTATCTTTATTTGGTATTATTTTTAAGCATTAGAAAATTTTGTAATTTTATCGTTTTTTTTTTTTTTTTTTTTTTTTATAAAAAAAAAAAAAAATTATTATATAAAAATAATCTTAATTAATCAATATCAGTTTAATTAATCAATTGAACTTATAGGAAATACTTTTTTCAAATACAAAATAATACATGCCTGAAATGGTTAGGTACTGGCCAGGTTGCATTATGTTAAATGGATAAAAGAATTTTGTCGTTGTCAATGAAATAAATTCTTTAAAGTTTTCACTATTAATTAGAGTGAAATATTTAAAGAATTTGTTTCAGTGACAATTGATTAAATTGCTGTCTCTTTAGGAGCTGATAATACGTGATCGATAAGACACCGTTTATTCTTTATGATTATAGAATAGAAAAATTAATTAAATGTTTTGTACTGACAATATTAAAAAAAAATTGTATCAACCAAATTTAAAATTTAGACATTTGCAATTTCAATTCGTTCCAGAGATGTGAATCCAGATGAGGCAATTATCTCGCGGTGGAAGTGAATAAGTGTAGTATTGTTAGGTTTATCAATAAAAGTTTTTTTAAAGTATGTGGCGTCTCTACCTTTCATTGAATTAACTAATCATTAACAATTTTACGTGGATAATTATGCTACTATACAATACAATGATAAGATGTCTGATAATTGTTAAATCATTGCATAGGAATATTTACCCAATACTATTCTCTCTACCCTCAAAAAATTCACCTGAAATATAGTTATGGATTAGTAATATAAATTCAATTTTACCATCTCACTCGGGATTTTAAAATAGAACTGAGTGAGAAATATCTCTACGATTGAGAGTCCGAAGGGGAAACCTTCCTATACGGTCTTAATCTACTAAGGATCTTACCAAGTCGGACTGTTATCAATATTCTCTTATGCTACCATCTTTTATCTACCATCCATTAACACTCTCTCATACTCCATTATTCGTCTCCAAATACATTACACTTCTCATCTTCAATCTGATTAAATCACGTTCCATTTTTAGAGGAAATGTTTTATAAATTCAAAAATGTATGATAGCATTATTCGAATAAATCCGAAGAGTTACAATGGCCGAGTTTTATATACAAATATAATAAAAGAGACATCAAATCACTTTTACTACATTTGGTCATTAGAAATCGCATAAAGATAGCATTTGATACCCCTTACGTAGAGGGATTCAAAAAATTTTATTCAGCGAATAATTTTTACATATAAAGGTTTCACAAAGCAAATAGCTGAATATACAAAAGGAAGGTTTTAAAAACAAGATAAAAATAGGGGAGAAAGCCCCCACGCGACAATATAAGATTTAAAAGTAAATAAAAGAGCAGAAAGTTCATTGCTCAAAGGCATCAAGCGAAGGTGAAGATGCTTGGTAAAAGTTAAAACACACACAAAATCTTCATGGAAATAAAATTCTTCAGAACTTGAATGGAGAGCTTGATAAAATCAGAAGAACTTGATAAAACCAGATGAACTTGATAAAACATATGATGAACTTGAATAAAATCAGAAGGAACTTGAGAGCTTGGATAATCAGCAGACAAATCCAGAGAGGCACACAGGACTTGAAATCACACTGGACAGGAGAGACCAGCGAGAACGGCGGTAAGAGGAGACGCTTCTCGGTCGGCTCAGGAGATGCAGAGGGAGAGGTCGATGAAGAAGTAGAACTCACTCCGCCACTGCAGCTCGGTAGTTCAATGGGCATAAAATAGAAAAATAAGTCAATCAATAAAAGCTAAGATAAAACCAATAAATCAAATGAAACAACAGATGAACAAACTAGTTTTAATTTAAAAAGTTTAAATATAAAAGGTTGAGATTAAAATGAGGCGAGCCGTTAAAGATGATGTTAACAGGACCAGGGAAGTGGGGGGGGAACTAATATTGCTTCTTTCCGGTAAGGTGCTCGATGTAAATGTCCCGCCCCCATTTAATGGTGTCGGAGCAGATGAGCCATCAAGTTGGCATATCGACGTGAAATGCCCATCCAGGCCAGGACAGCATCATTAGAAGGGTCCCACGACCCGAGGGATCCGACCACGACCGCGTCGACAAAAGCCGTTTTTCCCTCTCGACGATGTTCAACTATCGGGAGGTACTTTTCGATTTTGTGTTGTCGAGCGGCAGATAGAGATTCAGGTAGGTCCTCGAACGGCACTGTGAAGTCCATGATGTAGACTTCACCCGACTTCTTTCTCAGAACCAGGTCGGGTATTTATTTTACCCGGGGAATTTCTTGTTAAAGGAGACCGAGCCAACTGTAGGGGGGATGGCCCGGACTACCCGGTTCTGTATGGCTTCGTGCCTTTTTCTCCAGGCGACGCTGTGTGGCTTACAGTGGTTTAGAACATGGGGGATCGTTTCACGAGAGTAGCCACACTTGCGGTACCTGGGATCTCGGTTGCCGAAACGCCGGGTGGCATTCAGCTGGAGGCAACTAAGTAATAGTAACTAAAGGCGGAATGTTTTCCGTGATAAAGTCGAATTTCATCGTTTTCAGAAGTAACTTCGGGAAAAGAGGGCAGACAAATTTCATACATATAGCTAATTTATTTTTTTCCGCTGAAGGGGCTATTGTTTTAAGTGGATCAATTTGGCGTACCAGATCACTTTTCATTTTTTATCGTTTGCTTCAATTTTAATTACATTTAGCTTAAATATATTCAATTTAATAATTTATTGTTTGCTTTAATTTTAATATCGGAAAAGTTTACCGAAGTTTTAAAATCCATTTCTCGATATTTCATCGTTTACTTTAATTTTTATATTTAATTGAGCAACTATAAAAAAAAAGGCGCTTCTTAGGTGGCTAAATCTGTTCTTTGCAAAACTTTGTACAGAAATTTTTTGTTTTGTTTAATTTTTTTATCTTTTGTTGCTTTGTCTAAATGCTGCTGTTATCTTCATCTTTGAAAATTGAAAAATAAATTACTGCAACAAATTTATAATTGGACATTTATATGATGAATTTCTCTTTGATTGCAAATTTATTTCTAAGAAAAAATGTAATTAAAATGAAACACAAATAAATTACCCGAGGTTCAATATTACAAGGTCCGTCGCCACTAAGCCTCGTGTTACTTCTAGTGCGACGTGAATAAAACCAAACTCGATTGCTTAACTAATATATTTCCTTTTCAACAATAATTTTCATTCTGTTTTGAAAAATTTGCTTTTTATTCAAAGTGCTTCCAAACAATGGTAGATTCGTGTACAGTTTAATTATTCAGGAAACTAAATGCATATAACAGATGAAGAAATACGGTTCTTTGTTGAATTGAGAGGGATTGCGACTGAGAGAGAAAATTTAAAAATGGTTTCTTTTATATTTCAGAACTCTTTTCACTGAATCCTGTTAAACTGACTAAGCAATAAAATATAACGTAATGAATCACAATCTATTCGATATGAAATGTGATTATTGTAGTTGTATTTTAAATATTATTACTGAAACGATATGTATGTACACTCATGGACAAAAAAATTAGCGCTCCAAGAAGTCTTCAAAATGAAACGAAATTTTACATACATAATGACTACTTTGATATTAATAAATGATTAGAAAATCAAAGAAAAATGATCATTTATTTCAGAGAAAAAGGCAAAAGAATGAAGGATTTATTACCCTGTTGGACCCCCTGTAGCGCGAATGCACGATGCGATACGATCGGGCATTGAGGCATACAAGTTCTGTATGATGTCTTGAGACATTTCGTTCCATATTTGCTGTAACACCTTGCCTCTAGTTCGTTCAAACTCGTGGAATGCCCAATTCGCCGTCCCAAAAGATCCCAGATATGCTCGATTGGAGACAAATCTGGGGATCGGGCAGGACAAGGAAGGGTAGTAACAGTGCGGAGACAATCTTGTGACACCCTTGCCGTGTGAGGCCGAGCATTGTGTTGTTGAAAAATGGTTCCTGGGAGCCGTTGCATGAGTGGCAACACATGTGGTTGCAGGATGTCATGGACATACCTCTGGGCTGTCATGGTGCCACGGATCAATACTTGGGGTGACCGTGTATTGCAGGCAATGGCACCCCATACCATCACACCAGCTGTGGGAGCGGTGTGTCGCTGTAAAGCAAAGGCAGGACTGAGGCGTTCACCACGGGATCTCCACACACGAACATGATTGTCATCACTGCTGATATTGAACCTGGATTTGTCGCTAACGAAGACCTGGTTCCATTCCGCTGTAGTCCAGTTTCCTCGTGCGCGGCACCACTCCAAACGGAGGCGTCGATGGGTGGGCGTCAAGGCCAGCACATGTAATGGGCGCCGCGATCCCAAATGTCCTTCATCAAAGCACCTTCGTATGGTTCGAGAAGACACAGGGTCCCCTAGTGAAGGTGCTACCTGTGCCTGGATGGCGGCCGATGAAGCAGTTGGCAGTACGCGTGCATTTCTTACGATGTGGCGGTCTTCTCGACGACTGGTCTGTCGAGGGTGTCCTGAGCCTGGTTTTCGTGTAAAAGACATCCCTCGGATCCACTGATCCCAACACCTTCTCACAACACAATCAGAGTGACCTAATTGACGAGCTACTCGCCTAGCTGACCACCCATCTTCCGTCATGCCGATGATTCTCCCCTTCTCAAACTGCGACAGCTGCACATATTGTCTTTGAAAACGGCGTAATGGCATGTCTACCTCAGCTCTTCCTTTGTAAACGATTCAGCACACTCAAACAAGCTTTGGTTACCTGTTTTATACTCCACGGAGAACGACGTTAAACGCCCTCTACGTAATACGTAATGCGCAATCACGCTGCATTTCTAATCATTTGCATATCTCCACGACATATACCTTCATGCCAAGTTTCGTTACGATCCCGCAATTATTTCTTGGTGCGCTAATTTTTTTGTCCATGAGTATATATGCTAGGTAAATGGTTAATTACGGAACACCAAGTAATTATTTCTTTTCCTCGACGAGAAAATTACAGATTTAAAAGAAACTTATACGGATAATTGTTTTGTTAATTATATCATATGCAATATTGCTTTTATTTAATATAATAAAAGAAGAAAGCATAAAACACGTTACATTTTTATTTTAATCAATTCGGGCGCATTTCCCCCCTTCAATATGTTAAATAGGTGATAGTTTATAGTAACTCAATTACTTGTCACAATAACTTTTAATACCCTTTTTAACTTATTAAATAGTTACTGATCTCTAATTCTTGTGATCAGACAATATTGATAAACACATAAAATTTACTTGTTTTGCTCTCATAATGGGGTTAATACACGTTAAATTTGTCGAAGCTCCAAATCCTCCCCCCCCCCTCATGGCGTGATGAGAAATTTTGGAGGAGGAGGTGTCAGACAAGTGTTGTCCTCGTCACTCAACACAGGCTCAAAATTACGAGGTCTGTCGCCAGTAACTGTCATGTTGCTTCTGAGTAGATGTTAATGAACAATCACTCAATCAACTAATAATAAAAGAATGGGGGGAAACTGAAATTACCATTTTATTTAAACTATTTCTAACTGAGTGTAGGAACAACAAAAAACGTGTTCCAAATAGCTTTCTCTTTCCATTTCTGAAAAATGACATTAAATATCACATTAAAGTCATAATTACAAATAAGCAAGTAACTATTTGATTTTTAGAGCTATTACAGAAACGATCGATAAAAAATATCACTTTGCATGTTTGACAATTAACTGTACAAATAATGGTATTTTTTCTTTATTACTAAATCCTTCATTTACTGAGAAAGCTTAAACATCAAAATTCTATTCAAGTTCATTAATTTGTAACAGTAATTAAATTCAGCTAAAAATATATTCAAATCAATATTTTATCTTTTCTTTCAATATTGTCACTCCGCCAAACATTTAACTAAAGAAAAAACTTTTCGGAGTGACGTTCTGAATTCAAAAAGGTTCGCAAAACTTTTCCTGTATTTTTTCCGGGCGGGCTCTACACATTTTCAATAAATAATTATATAGTACGCATCGAAAGCAATAACCGTTTTTCATTAAAATATCTTTTCTTCTCTCCAAAGCAATGAAAAATAAATCTGCACTTCAACGATTAATGGGATGAGTTATTACAAAATATGCATGGATTGTATCGTTTTTGTATTTAAGAAACTAGTATGTTGTAATTCGAATCTATAGATGACGATTAATTAAAGAATACAGTAATATTCATGAAAATAATTTTAGAATTCTTAGGTAGTCATTCAAATTAAGAATAATTTTTTTGGGTAATGGTAGAAAATTACATAAAAACTTTAAGAATTCATCAATAATGTTATATTCTTTACTCCAGAAATGTTTTTATTTTTAGCCTTACAAGCAAAAAATATGTCGTATTACAAAATAGAATAAAAATTATACATCGTCAAATACATTTATTCTAATTTTTTTTAGTAATTTTCTCTCTTTAATTCAAATTGAAATGTTGATAAACATTTTCTGTGTCATTTAATCGAATTTTTTTGAAATAAAAATGATTTTGATACACGAAGTGAATGATTTTGAGTTAATGAGTATTTTTTCAATTTTGGTGAGAACGTTCAGGATTTTTAAATGCATGCTTTAATAAAAGGCAATGCAATACCGCAGAATATGAGAGAATTTAATTGATTATATATGTTATTTTATTATTGGTTAACACTAAATCGCGTGCGTTGATAGGAACTAGATAACAAAAATTTCGCTCAAAATATTTGTTCAGTAAGGATGAACATCTGAAAATAAATAATACATCTCAAATTTTGTAAAAGATGGTAGAGATGAACATTTTTTTTTTTTTTTTTCTGAAAAAATCATATGGTGGAAACATCGATGCAAAAATTAAAACAAGAGATCAATTCAAACAGTGGACGGACCATATTTATGTGTTTTTTAATCCATAAAATTTTGTGCAAAAAGTTAAGCATTAATTTTTTTTATTTATTTAAAGTTAAAAAAATTCAAAATTGTTTTAAGAAAAATATTGTACTAGCATTAAAGGCGAAACATATAAACAGGGTAATCGTAGAACTTGGAATCTTAAATTATATATATATATAAAAGAATTTTCAAGAAATTATTACGTTTTACTCCTAGTTTAGTGGTCGGCAATCCGTAGCTCGCGAGCAGCTTGCGGATCTTTGATTCCTTGGCTGCAGCTTTTCCACGAAATGTTTAGTACAAGCTCGGAATATTATTTATTAACTTACCTTGTAAGAGACGAGTAAACATTTTTGAAACTGAAGCCTACAGAAAAGAGGCACATTTTTAGAAAGCCACAATAGCACGAATAGACGCTCGTAAACATGTGTATCATTATCTCCATCAAATAGCTGTGCGCCGAAATGTATTTTAACTATTTGTGGTAAAAATTCTTTTCGGTGGGTAGCAATTCGACAAACAAAGCAGCATAGGTATAAAATGTTTTCCCCCCCCCCCCTGAATTTATTGTTTTACTGTTATTCGGTCGGGTGGGCGTCCAGGACGAGTGTACTTTTAATCCTAATTATTTAAATATAAATGTATCTACTAAAGCAAAGCTGATGTTTTTGAAAAAATGGCATTTTGAATAAACTTCTATTTTGTATTTTTTATATTTGGCTCTTTTGATGACGAGTTTGCCAACTAGTGTCCTGTTACTAGTATATCAATGTTCTAATCAACGTCGGAATTAGATTCGTTAGGTCATAAGCAATAAAAAAATAATTAAATGAATTTGGTTAATTTCAGGATTTTAAACAAGCAGAAACACTAAATAAATTCTTTTTTTTTTTAGAAATGCATATTAATAATAATTTATTGTAGTGTAATATAAATAATATCAAATGTCATATCAAGCACAATCAGTTATTTCAAGTGTAATGTCGAGGAACTCAAATATCGTTGAATTTTGAAATAAAATAGAAAAAAGTTAAGATTCTTAAATTGGAAAGAAAAAAAAAAAAAGAATACATAATTCGCTAAGTTTGTAATGAACTATTTTTAATAAGAAAATTTTATTTGTCATTAAAAAATTTTGTACGTATCCATACACACTCTGTAATAAAAAAGTACAATAATGTTTACCCTATCTGTAAAAGCTTACAAAACTGAGTTTCTGTTTTGGTAAATTATTGAACTGAATATTAATTTCACACTGCTCTTAAAGATGAAATACGAGAATTGTTTAAATACGCAACTTGTACGATAATCACTAAACACTTCAAACAATTTACTATTCAAAGTTATTTTCAGTAATAATTATGAAAGTTAGTTTGGATTTAGTTTGGTTTTTATTAACGTCGCACTAGAAGCAACACGAGGGCTATTGGCAACGGACCTCGTAATTTTGAACCTCGGTCAAGTGACGAGGACGACACCTGAGCTGAACCCCCCCCCTCTCATAACTTCCACACCACGCCAGCGGAAGGACTTTAGGCCCCGACAGATTTAACGTGCATCAACCCCAGCTACACCACAAAGTCCACCAGACTGTACATATAAGCAAGATAGTTCTACCAACGCAAACTCTAAATTTATTAACAATCAACTAAATAGCCTCATTTAATAACCCAACCATTAAATGATTATTTCACGAAACTTAAAATAAATAATTTCATTAAGTGCGAGATTACAAAATTATATATTTCTTCCAGCTCAAATAAATTCACCATTGATCACCCATAAAATCAAGTTATAAATCATATATTTAATTTTACAACCTATTTTAAAAAATATCTTAACTAAGCAATTAAACCTATTTTCATAAGATATTCCTTTAAATTTTAATTAATTAAATATGTAGCATTGCTCGTGAACTTTCATGTTTTTAAAATTTTTAACTTATGCCTATTATTTTCTCCAATTCCTGGGCAAGCGTAATACCAAAGTTCTGGCTCATCTTTTAAAAATAGTAAAACTGGGGATTAAAGCCTGAGAGAGTTATGCACTCCAACAACTAGAACTCCGCATCCATCCTCGGAGAGGGGACTCTGTATATAATACTCGTTTCTTTCCCCTTTATTGAAAGTCTCCGTACAAATTTTTTCGCTACGAAGGGCGTTGACCTTTTTTTTTTTTTTTTTTCTCAATAAAATCATTTTCTATTGAAATTAATTTTTAACCACCAAAGGAGCTATTGCTTTTCTTTTCATTTTAAGCACATTTAGCTTAAATATATTCACTTTAATAATTTATCATTTGCTTTAATTTTAATATAAGAAAAAAGTATATTATTGTCCATTTCATCTCACCATATACTGTGATTCTAGTATTTAAATGAGTTATTTAATAACTACAGGGTGTGTCCCAAAATAAGTTGAATAAAAAAGTTAAAAATTTAATTGACGTTCAAGCAGTAGAACGTAACTATAATGTAACGATTTGCTTTGATTTTGTCCAAATAATTTTTTCTCATCGTCTACCAATCGTTGGAATATACTAACATTAAATTTGAGCTGTAATTGAAATGAAAAATATATCTGAATATATGTGATAGAAATAAAAAAATTGAAAAACCTATCAAAAACACATTGGTCAGCACGCGCAGATGCAATTAAAACTTTAAGCTACGGATATTCAGAAATTGTCATGAGCCTGGAATGCTTAATTAATGATGCATTACAGACAGCAGATATTCGACTTTCTGTTAAAAAATTAAAAACTGGGATGAATGAATTAGAAACTACTTTTTTAATTATCCTTTGGAATGACACTTTGACATGTATTGATAAAGTAAATCTGTTTCTCCAGAGTAAAAATATGGATTTGTCGAAAGGTGTAAAATTATTAAAATGATTAATGATACATATAAAAACTAAAAGAGACTCTTTTGGATGAGTGAAAAGCCCATGAAGTATTCTTTATAAAGGAGTATCAAAATGTTTACAAGGGTGTAAGACAACGCAGTGTTAAGGTAACTTTCCTTCAAGGAAATATACACCGATACAGCGTTTGAAAACAGCCAGAGCCAGAAATTGAAAATAGAAACCTTTTTACCAATAATCGACTCTCTACTTTTTGCAATATACAAATGCGTAGTAAAAAAGTATGAGGAGCTTTATATAATGGATTTTCTAATTTGGATGAGACGGAAATTAAAATAGCATGCGAGAAAATATCAAAATTTTGCGAAAAAGACATTAATGGAGAGGAACTGAACTTGGAATGTGAAGATTTCAAGTTATATATGACCATTGATGGCGAAAAGCTGAAGAAAAGGCAAAGAGAAGATATGGGGAAAAAAAAAAAAAAAAAGATCAATAAAAAATATAATTCTACAAATACAGATGAAGAGGAAGAACAATTGTTGGATGAGGACACTGGAATTGGGATCAACACACTATATACATACATGTATAACGAAAGACTCTTCACAGTGTTTCCCAATATTGAAATAATAATGAGAATTTTCTTATCGATGATGAATACAAAAGCGAATGGTGAGCGTTCATTTTCAAAACTCAAAAATGAATTGAGAAATCGTATGATTCAATAACGTTTGAATAATTTATGCTTCATGAGCATTCAAAATGAAATATTATTAACCATTGATTTTGAAGACCTAATTAATGATTTTCCGAATTTAAAATGTGGAAAAGTAATATTCATATAAAACCTCATTTTACTATGGATTACTTTTATTGAACTGTACATGTATGTACACCAAATTCAATTAAAGGGTCACAGGTGCGGCTTATTTTTTCATAAGGGCCCATGGTCTCAAGAAGTCTTCAGACGTCTCTGAAATTAGGTACATAATTACCTGCTTACTTAAGCACTTAATGCATTTACAATATAAGAACAGAGAGACTAATTATTACATGAAAAACAAATTGTAAATTAAAATATTATTATCGCATTCTAGATTATCATTAATATTCGTCGATTTCGTAAAGTCGATTTTTATTTAGTAATATTCTTAGATTTTTTTTTTTATCTTTCGATTGATGTGTGTCACATATGATAAACAGAAGTTGCAAGAAATGAAATTGAAAAATATAAACAAAAGAATTTTGAGACTAGACTACGCAAAATAAAAAGTAGGGGCATACCGGTAGGTTTTAGTAATTTCGCGTTTTTTTTCATCAATAAACTTTTCGAAAACTGATTTTGCTTTCAATCATAACTGTGTAATTTTACAGCTATTTTTAACTGCCACGACTTTCAAAAGGATTTTTTTAAATTTTTTTATATCTCTTGTTTTGTTTTTAATGTAGTAATCGAGTAAATTCAAATAATGTTTCATATGGGGGGGGGGATTCTTCCTAAACTTTGTTTTTTTGTTATTATTCTTCAGAATTTGGAGTTATTATTATTTTTTTAATTATTAAATATTTTGTATAAAAATTGCCCGTATAAAACCACTGAGTCATTCTGTTCAAATGTGTGTAACACCTCGTATCTCGGAGGGGAAAAAATGCAGGTTTTGAAATCGGAATTAAATAATTATTAAATATTGAACAGACTGTGTATTCTAAGTATGGAAATTTTATGGTCGCGAAACTTAAGTAGAATCATAATCAGCCAAATGTTTGTCAAACATTTTAGCGTAAATTTGTGTGTGTGTAAAATGCGTGAATGTTTACAATTTAAATTTACAGTTAATAGTTTCATAATTTATATTAATATATAACATTTTGATATAATACTATTAAAAACTTTTTAAATAAGTCGAATTTTTTTTCTTACATTTGGGTTCATTTTTCTTGTTAGTTGGGTGCAATTAATCTATTGAGAAAAAATTATCAATTTTTAAAAATATGAACGGAAATTATATGAAAATGTAATTAGATTAAAGACACGTATATAGCTATTGGTTTAAAAAGGGGGCCAGACGCAAGTAACCATTTGAGGCCCTAAATTTTTTGTAAAATATAAAAAAATTACAAAAACGAACATATATAACTAATGCACATTTATTAATGCGTGATTTTGTTTTTGCTAATACTTCATAGAAATTAATTTTTTTTTTCAATTCTTCTTTTAATGCTGATATAGCACACACAAGTGCATTTAAGCATTCTGCACACATACTTGACTGATGATTATTCTTTATTAATTTTAATTTGCTGATAGAGCTCTCAGCACTTGAAATATTACCTGACAGTGTAAATAAGTTTTAACTCAGCTAATACATTTTGAAATAACTTATTATAGCTATTATTTAATATGTATTGTAATATGTCTCGTACGTTACTTACATCCCTTACATTCAAAATCAAATCCCGCGGCTAATCAATTTCCTGGATTAGATTTTCATTTACATTTTTCTCATAAAACTTTACAAAGTTTTTGGAACATTTTTCTGATTCATATTTTTCTAAAGTTTTTCTATCAGCGATTAATATGAAATCAGAAATAATATTTGTGTGGGTGTGGTATACTTTTAACTCTATCTTCTATTTGTACAATTATAATATCAATTACTGTGTTAAAATATAACATCTAAATTTCTTTACTAGTTTTCCTATGATTAAGGTGACCATTTTTTTTTTTTTTTTTTATCATTTAAAAAAAATAAAAAAGTAAAAAAAAAAAATTTAAAAATGGAAAAAAAAAAAAAAAAAACTTATCAATGAAAAGGAGGGCGAAAAATTTTAAGAAAAAAAGTACAGCGTAAATAAATCAAACATTTTATTAATTCAAACAAAAATAAGCTAATTATACTCACATCCCTTTTCATTATTTAATTAACCGAGTATTTTTTTCATTGAATGAATATTTTTTGTCAATATATCATTTTCTAACAATATATCGGAAATTTCGGAGCAAGAAATATCCTTCATATTGAAATGTTACAGTAAGTGCTGCAGCTAGAGTATCAACATTCAATCTTGATATCTCACTAGTCCAAAAATCATTATCAATGGAAACAAATATTTCAACTGCGGCATTAGTTCTACCGCAGCACAACGTAAATTCAACAAGAATAATTAAACTTTTAGATGGGTTGTGTTTATTTTTGAAATGGTTATATATTTCCACCCGCTTTTCATCAATTTCAATATGATAATTTTCCCATGGTTCTACTTTATCATAATTTAAATATCCATTCAGTCTTCTAATTTCTTCAGACATTGTCATCGATTTTAATAGCAGTCATTTCTTTAGATAAAAATTCAACACAATTTTCAATATCTGCCTAATTTACTTACGATGAAGTCAAAAAACACAATTAAAAATTGTTATTTCCTGTGATATTTGTTTCAGACCATTCTTCGACATATTGGAAACGCGTTCGGTAAAAATTCTACACTTCTTTCGAGCATTTTTCAGTTATGCTCGGATTTGATTCCTCTAAGTTTGACAATTTTCTTTTATTATTAATAGAATAAATTTTTCTTCAAATCGTGACTTATATTGAAGGATAAAATCGTTCAGAATAAGACTAACTTCTGTAGCTGAGATATGTTCACCTTCAATCGTTTGAATCATTTTGTGGAAAAGAGATGCCCGTTGTTTTTACTTGAAATAGTTTATTGATAATGTTAATTTTGGACAATATTGCAAATCCTATTAAACACATAAAATTTACATACCTAATAATGATTGAAGTTTTAAATGATGTTGAAATTTTTTTCCTAAAAAACCCAGTTTAAGTGGGGATCTTCGGGAGAGTTCCCCGAATCAAATAACAAAAACTTAACACTCGCATTTTCTAGAATTAGTTTGAAGATTGTCGAAATTCAGAGACGTACACAATAATAATGTTTACGATAAAATGTACTTTTCGTCATACTGACAATGATAGTAATATTGTAAAGTTTTCATGTGCACGAGTAAATTATTTTAGTTCTTGATCATGTTGGGGGGGGCGGCCGCGGCCTCAATCGTGGGATCCTGGTGCATAGCATCAACCGCAACCCCCAGATGGCCAGCCATGGCTGACGCTCATTAATGATCTAATTTTAACAGTATTTATTGATTTAACTGATTAATTTTATTAACTCTGCAATAAGAAGCAACACGAGGACTATTAGAAAAAAATTACACTTTTCCTTAAATGTCTGAAATAATTTTATTAGAAACACAACAAACATTAGAACATGTTAAAGTTGTTATGCTCACTAAACAGCATCCAAATATACCTTCGAAAATGTTTTTTTTTTTTAAAAAATATTAACATATGTTCCTTAGAAAAAAAAAATCCAAATTAAATTAAATTTAAAAAAAATTAAAACTGGAGTTTTTTCAAATCTGTGTAGGAAATACAGATTAGAAAAGCTTTGAACACATAAATTTGCTGTATTTATATAATAAATCTATTTTGCAAAAAAAATTTATAATTATGCTTGATCAATATAGCAAAACAAGCTATTGATCGGAGCTCCGTACATTTTATTCAAACATTGTTTACCATCTAGACTGAAACATAATTGAAATTAAGAAGTTAAATACAAGAACATATTAATGGAAAATGAAAGATTTTATTTTATCACATTAGAATAAAAAATTCTACAACTGAATCCAAAAAATTTGTTTTTACGTTTATTATGACTAATTCAATGTTTCAAAGCAAGACGCATTAAAGGCAGCATTAAGCATTGACTCCACAGTTTTTTCTGGAATCTATATTACTTCCAGGGATGAAAATAGTTTATGTGTGTTAAGCGGAAAAGAATCTGAAACGAAATTTTTGTGCTTTCATGGAGTATATATTTTCCATTCCTTACAAAAAATATTTATTTATTTAAAAAATAGTCAATCATAATTTAAGTTTGAAAATTGTAATTTAATATTTTGAAGTTTTATTACAAATTTGAATTTTAACCAGCGTTTACAACAAACAACTCTTTTTTTTTTTTTAATTAAACTTAAACTATCTCTATAATCTATTAATTAGGAAATTAAAAGTAAAAATTCTAAATGTATTTAAATAGTTATAAATGATTAAAAAATATCATTGATTACAACAATAAGAATTGAGGAAAAGAATACGCGAATCTGTATTTTGTGCGTTATTTTTTGAAAAAATGCTTTTAAAATTTTTTCACAGAATTAATCCTAGATAACGTCATCCGTGAGAAAGTGTGTACAGATTACATTTACAGTCAAATGACGTTGATTCAAATATTGTTAACTTGAATTCAGCATATAACTAAACTATTTATGAAAATAGTAAATAACATTTTGCAAAATGCTAATCAAATTTGACATCTAATAAATTAAAAAAAAAATTTACAAAGAACAGAAAGTAGGTAATAAAAATTTTATACCGTCTATTTATTCTAATATGCCTCAAAATTAAATGAGGTAGGATTATAGATTTTTTTCATTGAAATAAATATTTAAAATAAATAAGTTTTTCCTGTTTTAATTTCATGTTTGAAAAGTTATGAAATAAAAGTAAAAGTTACTTTAGAATTATAATTATAAAATAAAGAAGAGAGCGAAAAACAAAATCTCACTTATAGAAATTCAGTCTATATTTTTCAGTACTATCCCTAAGAATAAAAATTGATTAGTGAGAGATAGTGAAGTTTTCTGGCTCTATGCTACGCCAAACAAAATGTAAATGTGATCCAGATGAAGTGGAAAAAGGAAAAGAAAAAAAAATTGTTTGAAAAATGGAAAAAGAAAAATTGTTTGACAAAAAAGAGTCCAGGATAGATAAAGATCAATAGCGTATCCCGAGGGTGCGTCACCCGTGTTTATTACAGACAGTAAAACCCACGGGAAAGAAAAAGAACGGAACCGTACCTCGAGGCCATCATCACAAATTGACACACTATGGATTTCAATTATGATAAAATAATATGTTTTCAAAACTTTAATAGTTATCAACTACCTCAAATAATAAAACTGTAATTTCTTTAAAAAATGGAATGTAGTAAATAACCTTTGCAGCGTGTGTGACATACCTCCTCCTTTCTAAAGCATAAAATCTCTTTAAGTTTCTTTAACAGCATTTAAAATATTTTTCTAAAAATGTTGTAAAAATTTTAAAAAGTAAAACAAGCTCGAAAATACTGTGAAGAATGTATTTTTTGAAAATAAATCAATATAAAGGATATAATCGTATTTGAAACTTTTTATTCAGCAGAATTCGAAACTGATGAAAATTATTAATTTTTCAAAAATGCAGTTTATACAAGATGTGTAACTGTATTTGGAATCTTTTTATGAGCGTAAAGATATTATCAATTAGGAAATATATAATTGTATTTTCAACTTTTCTATGAAAGAATGTATTTTTTTAAATGCTATCAATTATACACACACACATATATATAAGATTTTTTTTTTTTTTTTTTTTTTTTTTTTTTATGTAGTGGAGCTCGAAACTGAACTAAAGAATTCATTTTTTAAAATACAGTTATTATAAATGTTGGGTGGTTTTATTAACGTCGCATCAAAAGCAACACGAGGGCTATTGGCGTCGGACCCCGTAATTTTGAACCTCGTTCAAGTGCCGAAGACGACACCTGAACTTTTACCTCCTCTCCTAACTTCCACACTACGCCAACAGAGGGGCTGTGAGTCCCGAACAGATTGAACGTGCATCAGCTTCAGCTACACGGTGGGTCTTCAGTGGCATCAAGGCTCGAACCCACGACTCAACGAAAACTGCCGGTAGCGACCATGACCACTAGGCTGTTGAGGCCACATTATAAAAGTTTATTGTATTTAGAACTTTTTATGTTGAGGCGTAAAAAGCCTTACCTACCTCTTTAAAACGTCATCATAAATGGCATAGACTCTATTAAGCAACTCGCTTATAAACATTAAAACCATTAACGTCCTGAGCAGCGATCTTGAAACCAAATTGATGAAAATAGCTCTCCCTAATATTCTTCCTCCTCACCTTCGCAACATCACAAACACTAACTGGCTCAAATATCAAAAATTTCTCTCTAATAACCTTCCCGGAAAGAATAAAATTAAAAATACCAATGATCGATATGAAGTCATTAATGCACTCTTGAACAACATCAAAATTGCAATTAATTCTGCCAGCACTTCAAAAAATATCTCCACACCGCACCTCAGGCTCCTCTCACTTATCAGCAACCTAATTAAAGATAAAAACAGAATAAGAAAGTAGCAACAAACCTACTCCCCCTTACAAAACCGAACTAAAAACTTATTTAATTACTATTATTCAATTAATTTCACTTTTTGTTAAACTTGCTTCATTTCTAATACATAGTTATAAAAATTAGGCTTTATTTTTTTAACAAGATGCAAGCAAAATCAGCGTATGATCCTGTGTGTATTTAATTTAAATTGTTTTGTGTTTTAATTAAATGCTTATTTCTTTTTATCATATCATTAATCAAAATCTCAAAAGAACATTTTAGGAAGACCAAGAAAAGAAAATATATGTATTTTCTACAATTGTGTTCACAAGAGAATGAAAAATATTGAAACAATTATTTTCAAATCCAATTACATGAATTAGATTAGTTAAACTGAAATAAAAGTTTATATTAGCTTGAAGTTGAATGAAATTTAATTTAAGACAAAATATTACAAATGAATAGAATAGATTCAGGGGCCGAATATTTGTCATCAAGATGACGATTTTGTAACACAAAACAATTTTAATCTGTTTTCGTAATAAACTTTTCTATTTGGATGTAAAATACGAAGAATCTTAATTTTTATAAGCTTACAATTATTCTTACTCAATATTGCCCTAAGAAATGTTATGCGTATGTTGCATTTACTTTTATTCTTCACACAAATATGTGTATCAAGAAATACACAACCATGTATTTAGAAAAAGTTCGGCTAATTTTCTTCCTGACTCTTTTATTAGTAAGCTTATTTAAAATACTTAAGACTTATTTGAAAATTCTCACTACAAAGTCAAAAAGGATGCAATCATAAATTATTTTTAAAATAGAAAAAAATAAAAGATAGATCTATATCATTATGAATTAGGATAAATAAAAGACTATAACACACACAATACTATATACTTTTGCCGCACTGTGTCTATACTTTTACCATATTGTGTTCTTCAAATTCAGAAATATAAAAACTTACAGTTTCTTACATTTTTATACTAAATTGAAAGTTTAATTAGGATTTAAACATAGATATTAAAAGTGATACATATTATGCAAAAAATATTTAACATAAATAAATAAAAATAACATTAAATATAAATTATGATCTTGTTAAAATGTTATACTTTCCTATTTTCAGTTTAAAATGCTCGTATTTACAATTTAACATTTATTCACTTTCATTATATATATATATATATAATTTATGTTTTCTAAACGTATGTTTCTGATGAATATTACATACAAACATATTATCTCAGAATTTAAGACTTTTTGAAAATTTAATCAATTCTTAAATGAATAAGATATTGTTCAGATGGCAAGGTGTTACTCTATATTTTAATATAATAATTTTTTTCTTTTTCTTTCTTTTTTTTTTTTTTTGTAAAGACTGGATGAATTGGAAAATTTTTGCATTTCATCAACAAGACAGACGAATCGGCGATTTTTTTTTCTTTTTTGTAATTATTTAGAAAATAGCCAACAGTTCATAAATAGCTAGATATGGTAACCTATGAAATTCTGTTATTTCTACACTTTGTAGGAATAAGTGCTGCTATCCCTAAACACGGTCTGCTCTGATTCGTTCTTATTTCTTACATCATTTGAAATAATTTACCAGCAACCAACCATTTGATCGTTGCCATTCAAAAAAGTTAGCTCATAGATTCCCCAAGAAATAACATCTGAAAACTTAACATAAGTGCGCATGCGCTTGGAAGCTTTTTCGCCAAACCGTTTGGCCGTGTAATGAATTGGTTCATTTATTACTTCGGCTTAGCTTGCCAAAGACGCAGGTTTGAAAGCTCTTGGTATTCTCCGATTTTCTAACGGCTAGTTTTTCTCATTGTGTTGAAACAATTTTGAGCTGTGTGTGTGATGGCACGCCGCCGCAGGTCTAGGCATATGGATGAAGAACCTGAAGTGGAATACTTCAGAACATATGATTTAGTCTGGTTAATATGCATTTGATTATATATTTGTTCACTTCTGTAATGAATTTTGTTTTTTCATTTCCTTTCTCATTTTTTTTTTTCTTTCCAGGGTGAAGATGCGCGGTTACTCTTTATGGCCGGCACAGGTTAGTTTACTAAATTTTAAAGAAATTCTTTTGTGTTAACACTTTTTTAATTACGAAAATGTTACTGTATTATAATTAATCAGTCTACGTTTGTTCCATTGAGTAGTTGCATTGGAATCAGGTTGGTATGATGAAATAAAGGAATATGACAATCTAGTGTAGTAATCAGTATCAATTTCTTTCAAAATTTAAAATAAAATCTGTCATATTCTCGATATTATATTTAGTTCTGCTTAAATAGATTTTTGTTCGGTTTGTCATATGTGAAGAACCTTTTTTTTACACGTATAACGATTCTGAGCAAACGAATATTTAGTACTTATTGCTTATCCCGATTCACATTTTGTATATTTAGCGATTAGACACAATATGAGGCTGCACTGTGCTTTTACTTATGTTTGCTATGGTTTCTTGTTTTAATTGATAAAATACATATTCCACTATTATCTGTGTTCTTGCATAAAAGCTACTTTTTTCAATTAAATTATATACGATTATACGTAGGATTATTATTGTATTGAATTATGAATAAATAGTGTTAAATTTTGACACTTGTATAATGTTAAGTGCATATTGATTATAATTTGATATGGCAATTTCTCTCTTTGGGATATTGAAATTTTAAAACATGTTTCAAATTAGTTGCTAGTTTTATCTATGCATGGGAATATTGTTATTGTTTTTATTATTCAATGATGACTTCTTGGTAATAAATGTCTTTTATTCAGTTTTATTTTATAAATTGTTTAATGTTTTCAACCGTAATTGCTTTGTAAGTTAATTCATTTCTTATTCTTGATGGACAATGAAGATACCATTTCTTTTAATTGAAAATATTTCTTTTTTTAGCACTTCTGTAAAAATTCATTTTGAAATTTAATATTTCATTAACTTATTTTAAGGATTAACATTTAAAAATTTTAAGATCGTACACAGTTATGAGATTATCAGTAAAAGTAAGAAGTTTATAAGTAAAGCTAATATATTAAAATAAAACTTCTTTTTTGTGTAAAGAAGTATGTTCCATAACTACATGTAGTATTTTCCTTCATCATTGACTTCTTTGAATGTGTGTTTTCAATTTTTTCCAATCATTCTGGCAGCTCATTTAACAGCAGTTACAAATCAAATCTTGATTATTCATAAAAAAAGTTAATGTTATATTTACTTTTAGTTATTGGAATAGTAGCTGAAGAAGGTGTCATTGTTATTTGGTACCTCCTGAATATTTTTTAGTTTTGGAGAATAAGTACCCTTTGTATTCAATGTTGGAAAATTGGAAGGTAAATTTTTGTCACAGAGAAATTGGAACATTCCAGTGCTAGGCCTTTTTTTTTAAAAAAAAAAGTGCCCAGTAAGATGCTTTTTATAATTTTGCAACTCCTACTTCGAGGTCATGCAACTAAGGCATCAAGACTTTAGGGTTGAAATTACAATAAGTAAATATTTTTCATTTATCAAAATTTATTTATCGTATCAATCTGCAAACTCCTGTAATTTTTAAGAAATTTTTTTTATTGAAAATCACTAAATTAAAATAAGATTCATCGAAGTAATTTTTTTTTCTTCAAGAATATATTTTATTCATTTTTATATTTTGTATTTTTCTAATTTTTTTTTTATTTATTTAAATGCTTGGATGTATATCTGAAATATTGATATTTTTTTTAACATTTATGTGTAATGTCTTTACTCCTCTCTTTAATACAATTTGTCCTTTTGTATTACTTCATAGTATGTTTACTACTTTTCTAAGATTTATGATTGCCACTTTAACTTGGCATGAGATTTATATTTAGTAAGGGGGCATGTATTAATGCACCTCTAAATTAGCTTCTTCTTTTGCATTTTTTTTTTAGATTTAAAAATACTTAATTCTATAAAAAATAATAATGCTATACTTGTCATCTACATTCTTGGATCTCCTGCATTAACCATTTTAATCTAAAGTGAGTATACTAAGCTGTGGTGATTAAGCTTACTTTTTTCTCAGTTTTCTGGCCACACCTCTATCCATGGTGTAGAATGATTTCGACTGCTCAAGATGTGTAGCTCGTATTATGGGTAAATTATTGCTTTAGTCAAAGTGGTCATCGCACAACCACTGGTAGAGAACTGTTAATTCCTAGAAAAGTCAGACTTCCAATAAATATAATTTGATGTGTCTTCGATGGTGGACTTATGACATTGTGGGCTTCTTGATTTGGTAGAGTAATATTTTTGTTTTAAATAATTACTGTGAAGATGTTTTCAAAAACTTAGTTTTTCTGTTGAGATATGCTTTGCTGGATAATGTTTACTCTACCAAAAAATTGTTCTCTAGCAAAAATACATTGGCTGTTTGTGTTCTTTTGCAGTGTTTTCAAACTCTCTCTGATGGATTATTAGGCAGATTTTGAATTGGGCAAATGTTATTGGAGATACAGTTTTTCTCCATGTAATGGCACTGTCAACAAAATCTTAAGCAAAGTAAGAAAGAGTAGATAGTTTGGTTTGAAATCTTGTTAAATGGTTCTTTTATAATAAGCCCTTGTTTAAATTTTAGGATGTATTCCTAGACAACAAAGTGATAAATCATTAATCAAGATCATCTTAAGGTACAATAAATGGGGAAAAAACCATGCAACCAAAATCACGCAAATTTTACTTTGATTTTGGATTTTTCTTGTATTAATTTACTGGATATATTTTACGTAATGCATTAACATGCACTCATAAATATACTATTCTTTTGTGAAGGAAAGTCTTGATTTTTACCTAAATATGAGAATGAGTAGTCTTTTGATAACCAAGAAACTAAAATTATATTTTGAATGCATGGCCAAGTGATTAATGCTTCGGCCAAATCTAATTGGTAAAGTTGACACTTGTAAATATGTATATTTGGCATATAAAGTACAAAAGCATTACTCTACAAGTATTGTGTATCATATACAATAAATACCACATGCTCTTAAGTTTGTTTAGTGGCTTTACATAGTAACAATTTATAATGAAATTAAGGAGGAATGTGGGAATGAATGCTGAGAAAATTGTAAGGTGAAATTTGGCAGAAGAAACTTTTATATCAAATTAGTGTTCATCTAAGCAGAACTAAATGAGGTCTTAGCTATAGGTGTGAATCAAATGCAACACTCTGTACTTGTTTTCTATAAGGGAAAAAGTATAGTAAATTCTCTATTACAAAGATTAATCTTGTTTTTGTCTAACAAATAAATTCCAATTTCTCTTTATCTTTTCGTAATAATGACTTTAAAATGCTAGGATGTTTTTGTTTTTAAATGTAGCAATAGATTATGGAATTTTCCTATTTTTTGGATTTTTAGACCAAAATTCATGAAGTGTATTTTTGAAACTTTTCTGTTCATGTATATCAATTCATGCTTTTAATATGTACTGACATTGTCTAAATAGTCATCGATAGAGATATTTACGATTGGAAATTTAACATGAATAATATTACCTTTTGGAAATTTTTTCTTCCTTAGTGCTTATGTGAAGAGTTAAATTAGTGAAATTTATATGTTGTTATTAGTTGTTTAAATCTAAAAATAATCACTTAATTTTTTAAAAAAGAAATAAAAACAATACAATATGACTGAAAAACTGTATAAATGATGTGTAAATGAATGAATGAAATTGCAGATAACTTAACTGAATTGTTAACATTTGTGATATGAAGGTAATTGTAAGTAAAAAAATAATTATAATTTGTATGCAAAAAGGAAAATTTTTCTTTTTATCGTCATTGAATTCCATCAATGCAGTCTGAGCAAATGTGTTTTGAGTACTGAAAACATAGAAATTATTCTCAAATATATGAACTGTACTACATGATTTTAGTATGCTCTTCATTTTGGTAGGAATTGCAACGTTTTTTCCTCGCATAGCTTTTCATCGACACTGAATTTTTCTTTTCTATTTCAACTCTTAATATTTAGCCTTTTTTGCAGAGGGATGGTCAATGTTTTCTTTCATATAGACCAGATGTGGACAAATGGCGGCTTGCTAAGAGATTTTTTGTGGCATGCCAATACAATCTGAAAAATCTTGTGTACGACAAGCAGAAGTCAATTTCTATCATTTCCCTTTATCAGGAAATCAGAAAATGCTTGAAAGTATCTTTTAAGGTTAAAGATAATCAGTAGTGTTTTTTGAGGTCAAGGTCACAAGAAATTTCAGGACTATGAAAATTTAGCCTAAATACAATTCTCTTTCTCCTTTCCCATCATTGCTGATATTGAAACCACCTGAGGGGCTGTAATTTGAACTTATTGACATGCACTCGGGTCACTCTGTGAAAGAAATGTTTAATGCTGTAACATTAATTGATTTTTGCCTGCTGAAAAACTTGAATGTATGAAGAAATCTGGTAGGGAAATGTTTTCTATATTTGGATCTAGATATATTTGTGAGCAAAAGTTTTTTTTGCTTGAAGATCAACAAGAGTAAATATAGAAGCTCTTTTACAGGCATAAATTTGCAGGAGATGATGAGAATCTCAACAAGCAATCTCACCTAGATTTTAAAAAAAAAATGTTGAATAATGTGATAAGGTACATTTGTTTCATTAAACTCTGAAATTAAATGAGTTTGCAGCTGTAGATTATATGAAATTACACAAAAATTGAGTAAAACTGTCACTATTTTACTTAATTTATATTTGTTGATTTTTATGATAAATTTTTTACTTTTTCTGAAATGCAAAGTTAACTAATGAATGGAATAATTTTAAAAGATGCGGCTCGCCGCTAGCCTCCATTTCCTCAAAGTGTTGGCCCCCTCCCTCCCAAAACAATAACCCACCCGATGTAGGCATTTGAGGTTTGCTGCAGTTATTTCCTTGTAAGTTTTTTATTCATGCAAGTAGCTTTACAAATATAACAAAAACGTAACCAAACAGTTGTGTGTATATTTAAAAATGCAAATGGAGAAGATGCCGATCCTTACTAATACCTTGAATTTGGACGATGACTCAAAGTCATAAGGCATTCTTTGTGGCTTCTGGCATAAATGTATTCAACTCGAATATATATCTCAGACTCGTCCTTGCTGAAATGTTAATACTGCTAAATTATTAGCTATTACATGTACCTATTCAGAAATACTAATTTTTCTGGCATTATCCAACCTAATAATTTGAACTAGCAGGAAGATGTTCTTTATGTTAAACTATTTCCCTTTTGAAAGTGCAAAAAAAGTATGTTCTGTGCAAAATATATATTAACCATGATTTATAGAAAGAATAGGTCACCTAGAAGTAAATCCTGAAATTTATAGCGCACTTCAAATGACATTGCAGCGCTTGGGATATTTTCTCACTTAAAAGTGGTTGTAGAGAATTTCAGCGAGTCATTGAAATGAAAAATATTTAAATTTTCTTGTTACTTGTCAGATTCAAAAGCATCTAAACTTGAAATTGATTTTTCATGTCTGTTTTATCTCCAATTCAAATTTATTAGCACAAGCACTTATGATTTTTTGGAACCGAAATTCAATATTCATCTGCATTTCACTTTTGCATTATTCAAGTTTCTGACCTTGATAGTTGCTGTGCAGAGCAAAATCGAAGAATGTTGCTTATTTTTTGCTTGGAGCATATTTTCAATTACATATCAGGCGGCTTGACCTATTCACTGTCTGATATATTTTGAGAAGCAAACCCATTAACGCTCATGTTTGGAAAAGTAAATTTTTTTCCTTGAAATAATGTATCATAGATATTTTGCATATTGACAGTAATTAAAATTGTATGATTTACACTAAAGTGACAATTTTTATACTGTTCAGAATCTGGATACACTTATGAGAGAAAAAAAAAATGGAATCTTGCATTCATCTTATTTATAAATAATAAAAAGTTTATTATTTTAGTACCTTTGACTAAAATGTAATTGTGAAATGTTTGCAATACATGTAAAAAGAAAATCCTACCGCCGTTTTTCGTTGGAGTGGCGGGTTCGAGCCTTGATGGCACCAAAGACCCGCTATGTAGCCGGGGGCTGATGCATGTTAAATCTGCCGAGGCCCAAAGACCTACCATGGCGTGGATTGGAAGTTGAGAGAGGAGGTTGCCAGCTCGGGTAAGGCTTAAATAAATCAGGTTTCGAATATCTAAGTATCTCTATTAGACTACTTTTCTTATGATCTCTTTCTTTTCCAAGTTATTTGAAATTATTTCAAAATTTATGTTCAAAGATATTTTGATATATATTAGTAAACTATTATGAGATGGATATACCTGTCATTTTTCCTTAATAATAGATATAATTTTCTTTTGGAACAAGATTGAATAATATTTAATTATATCATGAGATATAGATGTATTAATTTTTAATTGTGTGTAATTAGCCAAAATTACCTTAATTAATTCTAACAATATGGAATTAAAAAAGTCTTAAATTAAAAAAAAAAATATCTTTCTTATAGTTAATAGTTTCATAAATATTTCTAATAATATATGTCACAAGGTTTAAAATTCTGAGGTCCGTCGCCAATAGCCCTTGTGTTGCTTCTTGTGCGACGTTGATGAGAATCAAAACAAATCTCACACTTTTTAAAATTTTTTTCCTTATTTTTTTCCGAAAAATAAATATATTTAAGTAACGATTCATTTTATGGGATGTTTTGATAAAATTCTGTGGGAGTTGGTTAAAAGATTGCTTTTTCTAAAATAGAATATTTGACATTGAGATAAACTATTTTAAAGTTCGTACTATACAATTAAAATAAATATGAATGAATACATTATGTTTAACTCTATCTCTGCCCCTGACTCTCTATACCCTTTTAACAAATAATTTCCTTAATAATGTTATTTGTTCAACTATGCTCCTTTTAGGTAGGTATTAAATTGACCTTGAATGGTGGTTGGTTTAGGATGCGCACATTTCTCAATTTGAGGTAGACGATCGAAGTCATCCTACTGTGGTTGACATTGTGGACATTGTTTGTAATCTGTATAGTAGGGGTTATGTTATTAAATTCTGTTGGATACCTAGTCATATAGGTACTTTAGGATATGAACAAGCGGACTCGGCTGCACGTTCGGCAACGAATCCTCTGCAGCTCGCAGTCCCCCTTGAGGACATTCGACGTCAAATTTTAATGCTTATTCATCAGACATGGCAGGAATCGTGGAATCTGTAGATTATTAACAAATTACACTCGGTGAAGCCCGAGCATTAGAATGGCCTGTTTTTCAAAGTGAAGAGCAGATGTCAGATTGACTCGCCTTCGCATTGGACATACTTGATTTACTCACAAACATCTTTTGTTTGGAGAAGATGCTCCCGAGTGTCCTTCCTGCCATGTCCCTTACTCTATTCATCACATTTTAATTGACTGTCCGGTGTTAGATCATCATCACCAGACTTTTTTTCATTCATCAGTTTTAAACCTGTCTGACTTGGTGAGGGAAAAACCCCACCATAACTTATTTGCTTTTTAAAAATATATAGGCCTTTTACACCAAATTTGATATTTAAACTTATTCTTATTTTTCACTGTTTCTCTGATTCATATTTTAAAATTGTTCTTTTTTAATGAGTGTTTGGCGCAGCATAGCCTATTGTGGCTCTTGTGCCATTAAAATCCATAGTCACTCACTCATTCTCAATTTGAGGGAGTGAGATATTCCTCAAAACACCTTCACACTAAGGGTGGAAGTTGAAAGCTGTAGTTTTCATTAAAGAGCATGTGTTTGAATGAATTGTGTTTGATTTCATTTTTTTATGTCCAATTTTCTTGATTCAGTATGTGATAGTAAGTTAGATTATTACTTTGTTATTTTAAGGATCAGTCTCATTGGAAAGCGATTTTAATTCAGCAATAAGGATTCTACAATCTGCATGAGATTGGACACGTCTTGATATGAAAAACTTGCCTCCATGCTTCCATTTTGGGGACAGCAAGTGATAACTGATAATATAGCAGTTATTTCTGATCCTTGCCTGTGTTTTTAAATTAATTTTTGATAATCAGTTGGTGCTTTATACTGCATCGAAAACTAACCACTTTACTAAACAATATATTAATCAACATCCTGATAAATGAAATCATTGGTATCGAAGCAATTCTGAAGAAATGTTTCCCGAGCCTGCTTATTTTACAGGGATAAACTTAAAATTTGACGTTACAAACTACTGATTCATGAATATATTGATTGAAAGCTGAGGTGTTGTCGTCCCTTGACCAAGGATCAAAATTAACTAGTTTCTTATCCAAAAGCCCTCGTTTTGCTTCAAGTGCGACATTAGTGAAACTATCAACCAATGTTTGGAAAAATTAATAGTTACAATAGTTTCCAGTTAATCATGAAGTTCATCCAATTACAAAACTCGGATAAATATAGCCTACTTTTTCCGACCTGAAGACATTTTCAAGTGTTATAAACCTGAAAAGAATTTTGCTGCTTTTCAAAGGCAGTCTGTTATGGTACAATGACACCTTAAAAGATTTTGTTTTGGAGTAAAAAAATATTTTTACTTGCATAATTGGTTGTTGATACCTGTAGTAAAAAAGGGATAATTGATTTGTAATAATCCACCATGTATTGTGGGAATCTAATGAATTTTGCCAATCTTGCGATTTTTTTTGGGGTCACATATATAGTTCTGGACCAAATGGATTAGACAAGCCTTCTAAGTGTAGAGATGCATTGTGGAACTTGTCTTTCAGTATTTATAATCTCTTGAAATTCTATGTGTAATAGATGCCATTACAATCACTTATATTTGCGAGGCCGCAGGAGCTTGTGGTCAAGAGCATGGACTCGTGTCTTTGAGTTTCTTTGGTATTGTAATGCATTGTTAAATCTACTCTCATAAAATGCAAGAAATGACATTTAATTACCAAATATTTTGTAAACATTTTAAGAAATTTACATCATTGCTACTAATTCTGATTGCTTAAAAATATTTTTTCGCTATCTTTGGAAATCCAAAATAATTCCAGCCTATTTACCTGCTTTACTATATTTTGTCATGTTAAGGGGACTCGGTACCCCTGAACCATTTTTTTTTATTAATGCATTTAAAAATTTGGTTTTAGCAAGCTTTGAAGTGTTTCTATTCAAGAAAATGATTTTATGTGAAAATTTGAATATATTATTAACACAATTTTAAAAATTTAAAATTTTTTTAAAAAATTTGAAAAATTTCAAAACCCTACTCCTCCTTTATTTATTAATTTTTTACTATGAAAATTTTTTGTAATATTCTCAAGGATATTTTAAACAAATTTAGGGATCGATTTTGTAATAACTTATTAAGTTTTGGAGAAAAAAAAATGTTGGTCGGCATGCTAAAATTCAACGAAAACACAGATATCTCTTACATTATTATTTTTTTAAAAAAAAGTATTGATTTCTTTGCAAAATGGATCCCTAATTTTGTTACATGTATTATATATAACACACAGAAAAAAAATGGAAGTGATTGATTAATATTTGTGGGAGGAGTAGCATTTTAAATGCAATGATGTATTGAAAAAACACAAACTGAGAAAAACCCTTTTAAAGTTTGTAACTCTGAAAAAATAAATATTATATACTTCAATTAACTTAAAATACCCTTTTATATCATAAGCTATATGTTTTTCTTTGAAATAATAGCATTTTCACAAAATTTCATTAGATATTTTTAATAACTGATAATATTTTTCCAGGTGTTAATTACAATTAACGAACAATGAAAATGAAGGAAAATGTAAAACAATAATAAACACAACCATTTTTAAAATTTTTCTCTTCATATATCACCTATATTATATTTATAAGAATATATATAATGAATAAAAACACAAATTATGAAAAAAAATTATATTAATTGCCTTAATTTAAAAATTATACATGCTCATTTTATAATGAAAAAAATTATGATACATATTTATATTATTATTTAAACCTCAAAAGTATCCTGGTCTATATGTAACACCTTCCTTTTTTTTTTTATCATTAATGCTTCTCTTTTTAAAACTGTTTTCTTTGCTAGTTTACATGTACACTGATCTTTTCAGTTCTTACGTCTCATTGTAAATTTTTTTCGAGATTCCAGTATTACACCAATATCATGTGTGCATTTTCCAAAAGGTATGCATATATCTTATTGAGTCTTCGTGACACTTCATATTTTTAATTTGGCCTTCTGAAAATAAGAAGTTAATTTCTTTATGGTAGTTTCTTTCAAAGTTGCATAATCTTTTCCACCTAATGAGATGTCTCGAGCTCTCGATTCCTTCACAGCATTCCGTAAAGCAGTACCTAACCGTTTACTCATATGGTTTATGCATTCATCTTTTTTTATTTTGACATTATCTTCATTGATATTTCTTTCAGATAAGTAATTGAAAGTTATACAGTCTACATCAGATAATAATGTTTAGGATATTGAAATCCCAATGATTGCGATATTTCCCACAGTATCAATGCTGCCTCCATTTTCATTGAACCCGATGAACTGGTGTGATTGAAATCACACTACTTCTTATACCCTTCACTCAACATATCATATTTTGCACTTGACTTTCAAAGTTCTCTTTTTGCTATGGAACAATGTCGACATACTTTGCACATAACTTCAAAGACAACATAGCGAGTGAGTATATCGATGACACAACCAATGCCAATTAAAGATGTCTGACCTTGTGTCATCCAAATACTATAAAAAGAAACACTTATGTCGACAAATGGGACATCAGCAGGTACTTCATATGCATTTCGTGCTTCAGTATGCACTTCTTTTAGCATAGTCTTTGCAGCAATACCATAGGCTTTGTGAAGAAGTTTAGTACATTTACTGTATGTCCTCGATGAAAAAGGCAGGATATTTAGGGAGATATAAAATTTCTTGATGGCTGAATTACCTTTATCTATGTTGCAGAATGCTTGTGTAATCCATAAAATGATATCAGGAACTGTATTTGCTTGCCTTTCATTCGCTGTTTCTACAGCACCTACGTCAAAAGCACAAGAACTTCTTTGTCAAATTCCAGGCACATCAGTTTGTCAAACAGTTTAATGATTTGAACAAAGTTCACAAATAATAAATTTCCAGTATCGGAAGATTCAGTCTTTTCAACATTTAATAACTAATCAATTCTGATAGTAGGAACAGCAAATTTTTCTTATGTAGAATCAGTTTTATTATCAGCATCACTACACCAATGTTTACTGTTCATTTGAATGACACTGCACTAACAATGTTTACTGTTCATTTGAATTTTTACACGATGTATTTTATATCTTCAATTCTCAAAAAAATAAACAATAATAAAATAAAGTCTTGATAAAAACTGTTTTTTTTTTTTTTTTTTTTCTCAATGTAAAACGTCAAAACTTTTTTTTCTCAATATAAAACGCGTTTATGATTAGCTCGCTATCCACAACACAATCAAAACACGAAATATCAACAACAAATCACTCGTAATGAAAGTTGCAGTCACAAAAAAAGAACGCTAAAATGTTACAGTTATGATTAAAATGGAAAAAAAAATTAATTTTAGAAAAGTATTGATAAAAAAATAACATAAAATTACTGACATCTCTAAAAAAGGGGCGTGGTCCAGTCACAAATTTTTTTTGTTTACATTTTTCAATTTCATTTTTTTAAACCTTCTCGTGCTCGTACATACAAAAGTAGTACAATCGATTCGATTGATGATACAAAAGTTCGATTGATAATCGAAAGATAATTATTCAGAGAATATTTCTAAATAAAAATAAAAAAATCGATTTTTTGGTCATTTTTGGGATACCGAGTCCCCATGAATCTTCCACTTAAAATTTTAGGTACTGCATTGGTCTGATGACTGAGTCAATAGTAAGCAAGTTAATATTGGTTTAGGCTACTATTCCAGCAAAAGCTCACGAGGAATTGTATGGTGCTACTGTTTGGTCAGTTCTGTTGGTAGCTCATTTAAAATATTAGATCTCATTATTTAAAATAAATCCTATCACAAGTATATTTGTAGCAAAATGGTTTTCAATATTTTATTTAATGAATCATATTAAAATTTTGTAAAATGGAATTTTGGGCATAATAATTTGAATATAATTTTGTGAGTTGGTTTGTGTTTTCTAAACGTATAACTTCATTACCATTTAGTGATTTGTGTTTTTTTACATCCATATAGAAAATTTGACTCTGAAATTAGTCATTAAATTTATTGCACTATAATAGAGCATTTTTAAATTGCTTACAAGTAAAACTGGGTATAAAGAATAAGTTTGTAAATAATTTTGAAGAAAAAATATTATTTAATGAGTTAAAAACAATCAGCACAAACCGGAAATTATGATTTATGCCAAATTTGAAACTAGAGTATGGAAACTGTATCATCCATTATTCTTTTAAGATCATGGTTGATGTCAATAATTCCGATTTAAAATCCGGCAAATTCTTCAAAATTTTGTTACTCTTAAATTAATATATATGGATGTGTATGATAATTACTGTAAGCATAATTAATTTGAAGAAATAAATGTTATATTTGATTTTTATTTAATGTAATTTATTTCAGATTCGAGCACCTGAGAAGAGGTTGTTCATGCCGAATCAAAAGTTGGTATACTTCTATGGAACAAATAATTAGTAAGTATAGCATTTTATATATTTCTTCAAAGCTAATTTTATATTCTATTTAGTGGTAAGAATATAGGTATTTTTTACGAATATTTTTTAAGCTCTCCTGATGTATCGTTTATTGAAACAGTTGGAAAGATTCATAACTGTGATTTGTATTGTGTACAGTTAATTTATCTAATAGACAAGCGAGATAAATTTTTTCTATTCATAATTTTCAGCTTACATAATTTATTTTTCATCATAAAATGAATTTAAACTTCTGGAGGAAAAGTTGATAAAAAAAAAAATCATTTTTTAAATTTTTTTTTTTTAATTTTTTAACGAATGGTAGTAATGTATTTTCTAATACAGATTGTGCACTTATTGATGATAATGATCTTTTTTGTAAATTCTCGTTGTTCTATTTTTAATTAATATTATATAATATATATAACATCACTTTTTTTTTAGTGCCTGGGTGCATCAAAAGCATATTTTTCCATACTGCAAATATTATAATAATATATTTCGTCCTGGAGCTGCATTGAAATCCTACGCTGTTGCTTCATCCCAAATTTCCAGAGCTTTTCACAGACTTGGTAAATCGCCGGTATGTTTTTTTAATTAATGTTTTTTTAATTGCACTAGGATTAAAGAACTGTATTTCTTGCATTTAATTTCAATAATAAATCATCTGTGATTTAAAACTTGGATGAAACGAAACGATATCCGATTTGAAAATCAATTATTCCTCATGATTTTTAGTTCATGTGGTATCGCATAGACCTATTACAGTTTTAATTAGTAATGGTGATTTACTTCATCAAGTTGTGTGTTATAAATACTACCTGTTATTATAAGTATGTTGTGAAAATAGTGTTCTAAGAGATGGAGAAATGATGGAAACACTTTTTCATAAGATGACTGTGTGGTTAAATGGTCTACCAATGGCTGTTAATTCTAAAATTTTTTTATTTCAATCCGTATTTTGTGGCTCTGCAACACAGGTATGATCTAAGCTTCGAACCTATTTTAACATTATCATTAATTCTTAAAGAATTTAGATTTGTGGCAGAAGATAAAATAGTTCAAAAGAATCTAAATTTCTAATTTATATCTTAAGTATAGAGGCTTCAAGTTCCTCTGTTGGCGGGGTGTGAAGTTTGGAGAGGGGGGATTAGACGTGTATACCTTAGATTTCAGATAACCCCACATCCAGAGAATGTGGTCAGAAAACCAATGTTCTTGCCAGGCCTCTTCACACAGTCCCCTTAGCTTCATGTAAATGCGGTGGTGCCATTTCGTGAAGATTTCAGTTAGCCCACAGTGAACACTATACTTAGAGTTTGCGATCCCTGTTGTGGAGAAATGTACTTCCATAATATACACATCGGCCACCTCTTTGAACCCATCTGATGAAGAAAAATTTGCTGCGAAGTTGGCACGCTGTTGCCCGTCTCTAGGTTGTAACATTTGGATGTGATGGAAGCATCCGCAGAACAGAAAGCAGAAGCTTGAGAACTTGGGTGTTCGGTACATCCAAATTGTAGGCAACACTTCCTATAGTATGCAATGAGCCTATGATAATCGGGATCTATCACGTGTATTATGTTTCTTGAAATTTTTTTTCTAAATCACAGTGGCATACCTTGGGGGGAGGGGTTAGAAGGGACCCATGTGAAAAATGTTCATCACACGTGTCAAAACAAAATGTCCAATCAAATGATACATGTGCTAGCAACCCGGATCATTGCATCATCACGTAATTTGCATATTTTCACAGGTTGTGATTTACAATCACCGTGATGTAACGAGATAAGAGAGAGTGAATTTGTGAAAACAGCGATGTGTTTAAGATCGAACCCTTGTAATTTTGGTGGCCGATGATAAAACTACGTTAACGTCTTTCTGTTTCAAAAACACAGAATTGCGAGTTCAAAAAATATTTCAATGAACTGGAGAATGACCTCATGCCTGCAGATGAAGTTGGAAATACCAAAAGAAACATTCATCATCATTGTCAAATTGTAGAATTAGTATTTTGATTGCAGACTGTGTCAGCTTTGGAAAAAGGAATTACTGGAACAACAGACTAGATTCACTTCTATAGAAGTAAAGCTTTTATAGGAAAAGATCTATTTTGCCCTCTCTTGTAAAGATATTTGCCCGAAATATCCATAAGCTTTAAAAGGTTTTAGATGCCTTTGCCTTTTACAACATATACTACTGAATGATCATTTTCAATTATAATGTATTTAAAAAAGTACTTGTACATAATATAAGAAACAGTATGTCTGTAATGCATTTTTTTTTTAAATGGACTTCATTTATTATATGAGGTGTGACAATCAAATAATCAGATTAGTCTTAAAAATTAGCTTTATTGAAAACATTACACAAATACCTTTTAGTCCCCTTGAACATGCTCCTCTTCCCTATCAATACATCCCTGCATATGAGTTTTCCACTTTTCACAGCAGTGCTTCAGGTTATTAGGTGTCACCGTCTGACGTTTTTGCCTTCTCTTCTACAGACTGAAAATGTGTTCCCTTAAATGCATTTTTCACTTTCGAAATCAGGTATAAGTCTCGTGGTGCGAAATTTGGTGAGTACAGTGGAGCACAGTAATGCGTTTGTCCACCAAGAACTGTTTCACAGTGAAGTACATTTTGTGCCGGCGCATTTACTTTGGTGCTTGGTTTTTTTGGTAGTGGTTTTTACGCAAACTTCCGTCATATGTTTATTTTCGTCAAAATTTTTCATATGGTCTCTTTGTCCATGTTCCTATTATCCGACATCCTCGGAACACTCAAAGGTCGGTCTTTATGCACAATTTAATTAATTTTTTTAATGTTTTCATCAGTTGTTGATGTCGTACCATAATGTTCAGCATCTTCAACAACCTCTCTACCTTCCGAAAATCATTTGTGCCATTCAAAAATATGACTGCGTGACATGCGATTATCTCCATTCAAACATTCAGTTTGCGAACAAAGATGAAAAACAAACTTAACTAGATAGACGGATGGAATAATGTGCCACTGCAGCAGAAGCATCAAGGTCAACTACATCCCATTCCCACTCCACACCAAGCTGAACGGCTTGGGCGTGCACAGTCCGGTTATTTGTCACACCTTGTATATAAATTAAAGATATCGGTAAGTGAAGGAGTCTTTAATATTTTTCAAAAATAGAGATTATACTCGTTGCTATTTAAGCATTTGCTTCATAATTGTTTACGTTTTTTTTCCCAACCATCAAATGTTTTTCAGTTTTTCAATCTTGTATTTCATCGATTCTGATTAGTAGGAATATTATAATGAAGAGAAAATTGTGAATAGCCCTGCATCATAATGGTAGCTGAATGGACATTGCCTTGCCTCGAGCTCATGACTGTCAATGTTTATATTAGAGCCGCGTGTACGAGTTCTTATTTCATTGAAGATAACGTTGTGTGCCTGCGCTGATGTACTTTAAATCTATTGAGGCACAAAATCTTTGGATAGTGCAAGAGTTAAGAGAGTGAGATACCAGCTCAGATTTGTCCTCATCAATGTTTTTAAATAGTAATTGGCACAGACATCCAATGATTGAAAATATGCGAGAAAGTCCGAAACAGTTAAAACTACATCTCTACTCATAAGTACTCAAATCGCATGACTCAAAATTACAACGTGAGAATTGTGCAATGTGCACAATCCAAATGTTATAATAGTGCAATGAGCACAATTTAAGTGCAATGTTAAAAAGTAATTCATCAATACTAAGGTAGTAATAATCCATTACTCATTATATGAATTAAATTTTTCTTTTATGTTTACAAGTATTTATATGTACACTTTTGCAATTGTTTCAGAGCTTTCAACATTTTTTGCATATTTTCTATCATTGAAATATCCATATGTTCCAATTATGATAGAACAATTTTACTTTTTTTGAAACAAAAGCTTGGAAGCATAAAATGATTATAATTTATACCTTTTGATATTTTACAAATATCACATATTTATTTGGAACCTTTAAAAAAGGTGTAAGTTTTTAGTTTTATGATAAGTCCTTAAATTTTATTAGTGCATTGTTCTGAAATATTTATATTTAAAAAATAGGTTCGTATATTAAGATAAATATTTAATTTTTTTTTTTCTTTCAGTGTTCAGAAAATGCTGAGCGTGGAAGAAAACGTGTTAGATATCCTCTACTAGATAATGGGGATGATGATGTGTTACCTCTTGGGAAAAGAGTAAGTGAAGAATTGAATTTTAGAACATTTCCTAAATAAAATATCTGTTCCGAAATATTTATGTAATTTTATCAGTCTTAAGAAGACGAAATTAATATAAAAATTAATCCTAGAAATGTATATAATTTGTGCTATATAAATTTTAATTTATATTTGTTTTAACGTTTATATTCAGTTTTCATTTAACATATTCTTTTTTATGCACAGGAAATAAATCTTACTTTAGTTGCAAGCTATTCTGTACTTCAATGCACTCGTGCAAAATTGAGAATTGCACATTATGTCTTAATTTCTGAATAATGGACAGATTTTGATCCTTTTGTGACTGCATCCCTTTGCTTTTTAGGACTTTGAAACGAAAGGAACTGACGGGCTTTGTGTCGTTAAGCTTAACTTATGAAAAAAATCACAAAAAATGTTTTTGTCGTAATGTTATAATTTTTATTTATAGTTAAAAAAATTACTTTAAGTTGATTTTTTGTTCCGGAACAATAGCCAAACTGAAAGAACACTTTACAAAACAGGGTGTTAGAAAATAGAATATTTTTTCATTTTACTTACTTTTAATATTCTTCTATAAAATTCAGCTTTTGAATGGTAATTTTTTAAACAAAGGAGACAAGCATAGTCCAACATCACAGTCAGGACAATATTTCTTTTTTCACCCATTTTGCAAAATGGCTTCTATTTGAGTAACAGACAAAGCACTTCCTTGACAGTGGGGTGATCACTACCAAAAAATGTTTTCCTATTCAATTGTAAAGGATTGGCAAAATTCTAAGTTGCGTACTTTTTTCTCATTATTTGTTCCATGTCTTACAATAAGACTCAATTATATCAAGTCTAAAATTCAAATGTGAGTACTTTCCTCCATGCTTCTGATATAAAACAAAAGCATTCGAAAGCGATATATCTAAAAGGTGGAATAATGTTTTTTTTTTTTTTTGTAATATTTCTTTCCTTTGTTATTGGGTAATTGGTGAGATGCTGACCCATTTGGCCTACTCCTCCCACAGTACAATTGTACTCCTTTGTAATTTTGTTTTTAAAATTCGAGTTATTTTTATTTGGAATTGAAAATATTTTTATTTAGTCATTTTGTAGATTAATTTTTAATCAGTTGAATCATACTTTTTAGCTTAACTTATTCATTTGTTGTTAAATTGAAGAAAATTATTGAAAAATGTGTGAAAATTTTCAGGAATGGTACTACAAATATCAGTGGAAGAAAGTTCTTTTTTTCCCCAGCATTTTTTAAAAAATATTAAACTTCTGAATTGTTTTTGAAATTTGAGAAAACCTCAAAAGGACTTGAAAAAACATTGACAAATGATTTTACCAAGAGCAATTGTTATATTGAGAAACATATTGTGATAATCTGTAGGAAAATTTCAAAATATCATTAATTTGAGATATTTTTAAAAGTGTTGATTTTTAAAAGAAATCAGTTTTTCAAAAATAAAAAGAATTATAGTTAAGCACTGGTGTTTTTGAATGAAAGCACAACTAATTATAAAATGTAACATTAAGTAGATAAAGAAAATTTGAAATGAAATCAAACATGGATATTTAAATAATTAATCAAATCGAAACAGTAAGAGAGAATGGTATGTTGCACAAATAAAACTAAATATGTTCCGTATAAAAATTAAAAAAAAAAATGTAACTAATTAAAAAATGATGGTAGTAGTCATTAATCATTATACCATATCACCTTTCATTAACTTGTCAATAATGAATAAATGAAAGTTTAGATATCAGTACTTATACCAATTGAAACTCAAAAAGAATAAATAAGCTTTCATATTAATTATAAACTAATCTTTCAAAATATAATACATAAATAGGTATTAAAGTAAAAAATAATGAAATCATGACACCATTGCTTAGCATGTATAATTGTTTAGTTATTGAATGAACTGTCATAAATTAAATAATCTATACATACTAATAAATAAGATGTTTCAGGCAGATTAAAACAGAAAAAAAAAAAATCACTTAGTCAATAATGTATAAATCCCACCAATTTAGTTAGGGATCAAGAATTCGAACAGATATTTTATTTAGTCTAAGGACAATCACATAATAAACATGTTATTTTTTAAAAAATTAAATAGAAAATTTAAACCATGACAATAATTATCACTAAGAAACTGAAAATTATTACTTATAATTGGAAAAGAAATGGCAATTTAACATTAAAAGAAATCCACTAATAAAGAAATAATTTAATTCTGTTGTACGAAAATAATTAACACAATAAATGTTGCGAAATATCAATGAGCTATGTGAGGAGTGCAAATATCATCCCATTCGTAAGAAAGATGATTAAAACATTAACACTATCGATTGTGACACAACCAATGTAAAGTTATCCGGGGGTTTAAGCTAGGGTAATTTCTTTTTTTAAAAATGTAAGTAATTTCGATTTTGAATTCAAAATATTCTTATTGATCTTTATCATATTTGTTTAATAAACAATTGAATACAAAATCTCAATTAATACATTTGTATTAGTTAAGTAAAAATTGGAAAAAATTATTCGGAAATGCCGCTTTAAATATCAATGATGGTGTGAATAGCAATAAACATGCTCTTATTTTAAGGATGCTTTAAGAAATAATAGTGTTATGAAAAAAATTTCCTCTTGGGGGTGTGAAAATCAAGTCTAACTTGGAAGGATAACAAATGATGATTTATTTGAAAGTCTCCAGGACAACACACAGATAGCATAGCTTGGACAATAACAGTACAACAAATACACAGCACTTGTACAGTCTAGTGACGTAGGAACACAGAACACGCTTTTAAGGACAATCACAGTTATTTCAGCAATGTTTAACTTACCAGCTACTTTGTTCTCACTTTGGACAACTCCCTCAGTAATCTGCACCTCCAGGATAGGATCTGACAATTTCTGGCAGATACTTGCTGCTTCTCCACAAATTCACCTGGCATGCTCCACTTCCTGACTCTCCCACTCCCCAACTGAAAGCTGTTGGAAAATTTTAAATCGTACCAAAATAACTGTGAAGTAATATATGAAAATAATTGATTTGAGATAAATATCTATATAAAAAGAATTATTCATATGTAAATAATGTATTTCCAATATGGTTTTACAACCATAACATGAAAGTAGCTTTAATGGATCTTTTTTTAAAATGACGTTTTTTACTATCTGGTATCATTGCCCCAAACTCGTGACCGGCATTGTTTCGTTGAGCCATAGGTTTGAATCCTGATGCCACTAAAGACCCATTGTGTAGCTGGGGTGATGCATGTTAAATGTGTCAGCACCAAGTATTCCCATGGGCACAAAGTGAAAGTTTTAGTATATACCAGTTCAGATGTCGTGTTTGTCATTTGACTGAGGCTCAAAATTACAAGGTCTGTCACTAATAACTCATGATGCTTTCAAGTGAGACATTGATAAGCAATCAATAAAAGCAATCAATAAAAAGGGCCATTGGAGCATGTAAACTGTACCAAAATCATTTATCGCAAGTTCGAAGAATTTCAAATTAGGCCCCACGTTAAGTCCCACATCACACAGCTTGCAATAGTATCTTGTTCCTTTTACATCCTCTTACTTTTACTGTCGTGTTTTCTGCTATGGATTACCTATTTTCTTGCCAACTGTTATCGATATTTAGAAATACTTACACATCTCATTATATTCCATGATTTTTTTTAAGTATAGAGATGAATACACTTTTGGCAATGCAATTTTTTTTCTATATCTTATGATGTGCTTTACCAACCAAGAAGGGGTGAATATATTGACAGTGATTTTATGCACAGCAACAATTATTATAAGAAGTATGTAAAATCAGATCCGAGCACATAGTGATAATCAATTTGAAATTTAAAAAAATTATTATAGATAGTTTTAAGAATGCTAATGAGTAAAAAAAGAACCCAATTCAAATCTTGATATATTAAATAAATCAAAACTAAATATGTTTAGTGTAAGAATTAAAAACTGAAAGCAATGTTTATAAAGATAATGCATAATATTGGAAGGATATAATATCAAATAACTAATGCTTTTAAAAGATAAAATTTATCTCAATATTAGTTAATAGAAATTTATGTGTATTTTTAGGCGAAAAAAGAAAAATCAAAGGGAAAAGAACGCAGGGGTAAAAAAGTGAATCCACCAGGTTATTCATTTGGAACTGTACATGTAAGTAGAATTTTAAAATTTCTGAAGTTTTTTAAAATTTGTGTTATTTATGGCATTTGGTTGAAAGTTTTGCCTTTGTTATTTAGAAATTTAAAGAGTTTTCTGTATTGTAAAGTATATATAATTTCAGTGATTTGTACTTACTGTGCACATGAAATTGCACATTTTGAATATTTTTATGAAGGAAATGTGTAATTCTTGCTGTGTTTTGTGATTAAATCTGTCTGTTGGAAATCAGTGTGACAGATTAGTTTATTTATCTGTCATATTGATTTCCAACTCTCCATACTTCACTTAACTATAAATTTATGCTTTGAACAGGAAATTGTGTCCTATATTTTAGGTATTTTTATGGCTTAGACTTTTTGTTGATGTAAATGAATTATTTAACCTTGTAAAACTTGCATGCTCTGTAGAATTACTTTATTTTAGCTCAACAAGGTTATCAATGTTCGGTTAAATTTTTTCCGAGTCAGTTACTAATGATGAGAGAGAATTTGATATTATGAATCAGTGTGCTTTGTAATAGTTGCATTAACCCACTAAGCGTTTTTCACGTTTTTCCCACTAAGCGTTTTTTTTTTTCACGAGATATTCCAAAAGCGTTTAAGCCGGGTAATCCCGTGTGGCTGTGAACACACTGAAATCAATGTGACAGATTAGTTTATTAATCTGTCATGGCAAAACCATCTTTTTCAGCCTTCACAGGATGACTTCAAGATAATTTGCACTGGGTTTTTCTGAAATTCCTTCCCCCCCCCCCTTTTGAAAGTTTTACATCTTGTTACTTTAATCACTACTTTCAGTTTTTAAAATAATAATTATTTTATAATAAAGTATCAAAAATTAAAAAAAGAAGAAAAAAAGCGAACTAACGAGTCAAAATCGGAAATGCTTTAAGATTTTCAATTATTACAAATTATTTCAATTATAACAATTGAATAATTTTTAACCTTCTGTATTTCATTACCTTTAAAAATGTGTAATGCATGAATAAAAATAATATAAAAAAACCCCATATTCTTACAAAAAATTATTAGCACGCCCCCCCCCCCATAATTTCAAAGCCAGGTATTCAGGACAGCTTACACACGATCCCCAGTTTTGTAATGTTCAGTTTTGAAATGTATCCGATTTTGAAACAATTGAATTACATCTTCCTTCAAAGGAAGACCAATGAGATTTCCCACTCAAATTCATATTTTTGAACTTGATTTTTTGAATAATTAGTAAATAAAAGCATCTGCACACATTTATATTTGTTCATATGTGTAAGTATCAACTGTACTTTTGCACAGATACTTTTGATTACTAATTATTTGAAGATTCAAATTTAAAAAATATTCATATGAGTAAAATCTTATGATTTATCTTCTGTTAAAGGATAACTGAAGTACATGTAATTAAAATCGGGACATTTTTCGTAATCTTAACAATATACAACTAGGAATTTTACAAAAGCTACCCTGAAAATCTGCTTTTTAAATTACGATAAAAATATTTATGTATGGCACATACACAGTTAAAAATTATTAATTGCAAAAACTTACAATTATAAGAATGTTTAAAATATTAAATTGCAAAATTTAATATATTTCATCACAAGCATATTTTCATGTATTCCACAAGTTTTGTACAATTCAGTTGAAAACTGCACGTTATGAGCAAAAATTTGATGAAAATAAAGTAAAAAGCAAAGCTGAGATACTAAGACTTTGTAATACAAAAATTATGAGCATATCTACAATAGTTTCGGAAATAATTATTTTAAAATTCAGTTCCAAATTTGTTTGTTACGTAATATTAAATAAAGCATCAACATATTAAAGTAATAGTTTGCTTTATTCACAGATTATTAAAAATAGATATAAGTGCCATTATCACAAATGTATATTTTATAATTTTAAATTCAATTATAATTTTAAATTAAATTGTACACTGTTATATGCACGATATTGTGTTTCACAAACAATTTTTTTTTAAATAACAAATTGTTCTGAAAGTAGGCATTAAGGTAATAAAAAATATTAATATTTTTTTCTTATGTATCTTTGATATTTTTAACATTTCTAACAATTAAAATTAGTGCTTATATACGATTCTTTGTACTTTTTTGTAAATTGAATGAACACTTTGATTACAATTATGTTTATTTGAGAACATATGAACTTGATTTATTTCATTCATGAAATACAAGTTTTGAATAAATTGACTTTTTTTGCATTTGTTTTAAATATGCATATTATATTGAAATTATTACCCAAAATTAAAAAAATAAATACCCAAAATTATACCTGATTTGTTATAATCGAATTTTTGATGTAATAAACACACATAGCTGTTTTTAGGTACAATTTGTAAAATGGACTAAGGTTAGTAGAAGAATATTATTTTTACATATTGTGAATATTTTGGACTGAACTCGGACATATATTTAATCCCTTTAAGGTTTGAGAAGCAAATCGTAAGCAATTTTGCGTTGAGGTTGATATTGAATATAAAAAGTGTGATAAATAATTAGTATTGAATATAAAAAGTGTGATAAATAATTAGTATTGAATATAAAAAGTAAATATAAGGTGGTTTACTTTGAAACCAGCACACACACGCAGCACAAATAGAGTGCTTTTTGAAATTATATGATCTGCTTCGGTCATGTTATTTAAATTTGGAAAAATACCTTACACTTGGAAAAAAAAATATCATCCTTTCTATAGATCAAAACATATACTGCTTTCTCTACAGGCGGACATTATTTTTCAATGAAACTACCCCAGAAATTAAATATGATAACATTTCAGCTACAGGTTTTTTTTTATTGCAATATAGTATGAAATATGATAATTCGTACCGTTAACACTAAAAAACAAAACTAACAATTTTGTAGGGTTATAATCCTGGGACTAAGGATACATTTCTAAAATTAAAAATTGTTTAAAAAATTTGTTATGAATGCTTTGAGGATATGTCTTTCAACTTCACAGAACTTAAGTGTTTTGAATGTACTGTTTTGAAAGACAAAATTAAAAGGGAAAAAGTTTCTCTCGCAGCCAAATGTGTAATAACTGATATGTAAGATGTAATTATTGATGATAATTTTCCGTTTAAAGATATGTATTTAAAGTTTGAAAACATTAAAGAAACAGAAAGGTGAAAATTTAAATGTGGGTCGATGATGATTAAAAATATTTTCACATTTTGAATAATATATACTCCATTAAAATATAAAAAAATATTAATTGAATTTAAAATATGTTGCCTAGGCATAAATGGGAATGTAGAGGGAGTATTTCACTTGGAGCAGAGGTATTCAACCTTTTTGAACTTTGGGGAATCCTTTGAGCTTACCATTACAATCAAGGAATCCCTTGAGCAGAAAAATAGGATATCAAAGCCCTTTATCCTTCTCAAATTTACATAAATATTATTGTATTTCTGTTTTATCAAAGTAAGAATATCTTAGTAAAAATTAATGGATGGTAAGGTGGCTTATGTGTTTTTTCCCCCCCTAAATGTAGCCTATGAAAAATAAACCAAAGTAACAGTATTTTAAAGTATAAAATTAATGAGAAGAAATTTTTTAATGACTTGGCCGTGATTGTTTTACTGCAAAGTATTTTTACGCCTGGAATAATTGGTGAAATCTACAACCTAATGTCTTCTTCAGCATCCGATTTGTTTCTGTATTTTGTTTTTATCGCAGCGTACAAAGAGAAAGATTTTTCGCATATATAGATTGAAACATATGATATTAGATGTTTCACAGATCTTTCAGCAATTTCATGATATTCTTTTCTAATGTCAATCAAAAAATACATAATAATCAACTTAACTAAATTTTAGCTTCAATTAAAAAATTGCACTTTGCTGATTTAAATTTAAAATATAATTGAATAAAGAAATCTCAGTTTTTATTTCTCAAATTTAACCATCGTTGTATAATACGCCATTCCTACCCTTGTAAAAAAAATTGGCCAATAATCACAGGTTGTGAGTAAACACTTAGCGTGTGGAAATGACACGAGCTCGGAGCTATTTTTTGACCTAGACTGTATGAATTAACCAAGCTGGCATTGTATACTAATCATTACTTTTTTCAAAACATGCAAACTATCTTGTATTTTTAGTCTCGTATTCAACAATGAATATAGGATGCTTTTTCCGAGTTAAAATAGTAAAATTTAAATAAAAATGATTTTTTTTTTTTCCTAAAAAAAAAGTTTTTAAAAATGATAGAAAAAAGCTTTTTTCTATTGTTTGAAGTAAGAAAACATTTTTAAACTTTTAACCCACCAATTTTTTTCTGATTTTTTGTTCTTCATTTGTTGAAATACTTTTATTGAAACTCAATAGATTGGTATAACGCTTACCCAGTTCTGATATGAATAATCTGTTTCCCAAACTCTAATTACAGTCGCCCCTTCGTACTGCACCCCTGAGTAATAAAAATGCCCAACCCAAGGGGCTGTTGTAGACCACTTACGTCTTAAAAGGGGGAAAGTAAAGGTGCAACCTGCATTTTCGAAGATTTTGTAGAACATCTAAGCGAGCAGTTTTGACCATATAATGTACAAGCGAAAAGCAGGGGGTGAACTACTAGATGGCACTGTATTATGGAAAGCATAAACTGAGGGGTTTCTAGCACATCTTTTCTACCATGAATTTCAGGAGGCCAGAGAAAGGCCATAGCATAAAATAATCTAGAAGCCTGCTCCTGGTTTCATTACTCCTATGATACATAGTGTTTCGAAACATATGGACAAAAATTTATGGGGTGATATGAAAAATGCTTTCTTATACATTGCATAGGCAAAAAGCTAGCAGTGAACTGCTACACACTGTCATGGAAAGCTTAAAGGAAAATAAAACTTGGAACTTTTCTTGCACATCATCATTTCTACCGTGGATTTCATGAGGCATTGTCTTTTCCCAATTACTGTACGTCGCCATGCCCTCTGAAATCCATTGTAGAAATGA
>BMAW01088822.1:0-14260 GCA_019974015.1 Nephila pilipes | reverse complement strand
CCTGTTTTTTAACGTTGCGATACAAGGGAATTGATAATTAGAATGAATAAACAAGTGTAGAGTCCTTATAAACCTCTCTATTGTCGGTGGTAATTTCAAAATTGAATATTTCTTGAACTATGGGAGGGAATTGGCACGAAAATTTTGTTTTCCAGGTAACAATAAATACTTATAAAACCTATTGGTATATTTCAATTCACTTTTTTTCGTAACTGTTTTAATAGTTCATAATTTTTATAATAATATTACTTTTCAAGTTTCTTATGAGGAAAAACTTATCTATCGTTTGATGCAAAAATTCTGAAAAGTGTTATGAAGAAAGTTTTTTATTCGTTAAATGCTTATGATAATACGTATTCAACAATTCTCTGACAAGCTTGTTCTTCAGATTTGACACCCATTGAGAATACCTAGTCATGTGTTGCCTAAACATGTTGGAACCCCATCACTCGTCAGTCAGTATAATTGATGAATTCTGGTATACAGTAGGAGCCGTGTGTATTGGTTTATTTGTATCGGTCATTCATGTTTAGTTTGACTGTATGTCCTATCACATTAGAACTGTTATTGCTGCCAAATGCCGCAGCTCTGGGTACTGGATTCAGTATTCTTTTTACGACAAAACGATGGTTGGCGTAATAATTTCTTTTCCCCACTATTCTGTATAAAAATAGTAAATAAGATTCAGCTATTTGCTTCCCTTTATGGTGTAGTTTTTTTTTTTTTTTTTTTTTTAAATTTTTTTTTTATTATTATTATTATTATTATTTACAAGCAGTGTATTAAAAATCATAAATTTTACGGTATAAGAATAAAGCAAATATCAATATAAAATATTTATTAGTAATTAAGACAGAATAATAGTATAAGTATTCCACAAACAATAAATAAATATAAATATCTATGATGCACATATATATCACTATTATAATAAAAACATTTATGAAAATTTTACATTTCTATTCATGATAGAATATATTTGTCTCATAGGTAAATAATTATAAATATCACAGTCACCTTTAAAAGTATCTACGTACAAAATACAAAGCAAATATGTAAGTGTTTTTGGACATAATTGTTATCACAGATTATTATTAAACTGACAGTTAAAATAGACTAGTAGTTTAGTCAAGTTAAAAGAAAGCTGTATCAAATATGTCAAAATGTATACATTCCTTTTCCTGAGAGTTGCTATTTTGTAGCTTTAACCGCTCTTGAATTTTGTTAATAATACAGGGGGAAAAAAGTTTGAGTAAGTTCTTTTACATTTTAAAAGTAAAAGAATTTACTCAAACTTTTTTTAAAAAGATACAAACATTTGCATAAGACATGAGAATTAATGCATGAAAGAGCACATTTATATTCTGCTATTTTTTGCGATTAAATCTTTTTCACTGTGATCAGATTGTTTATTCTCTAGTAATTACATCTGCTAATTATATCATAACATATTTTTCAAAATTTATATTATAAAAAGATTTTAAGATACATTGCTTGAAAACACATTTATTGCTTTCTTCTTACTTTTAGATTTAGGATGTATATTTTTTGTTTGCTTTGATTATATAATGAAATTAAATAATCAATGCTCAAATTTTCATAACGTCTTTTAAAAAAAAATATGCGCAGCGAAAATTCAATATGTAGGTGCAGAAATGTAAGCTATGTATATATACTTAAACTCATTAGCAATTAGCATACAAACTTTATTCTGTATCACGAAATTTTTTTTTATTATTCAATTTTTGCCTTAAAATATAATTATTTTAGCTATTGAAGGAAGGAGAGTGATTTTTCCTTCAATATATATGTGTTGATTTGTAAATTTGATATAAAATGTGATGATGTCAGGTTACATAAATATTGTTCGATTATTCTCAAATTTCTTCAGATATAAGAAGGGTGGAAATTAACATCTTCTTGCGTAGAGTCTTAGTGTAGAATTTCTGATATTGCTATAGGCCTAAAAAATAAGCAACATTAAATTATTTTTCATAGTAAAATGTAAGTTCATTTGTACAAGCTTTTCATTAATCTAAAACCTTTATTTTCTCTTGTTATGTAAATAGAACAAATGAATCATGGAAGTGGATATTTAACAATTCACCAAGGAAATTTTAAGACTTACTCAATTGGTTTTAAAATGAGGGTAACGGGTTTTGTAGATTAATATAACCTTTTTTTATTCTTAATCACAGGAAAAATTTAGAATGTTCTTGATTTAAATTTAGATTTCAATCTGTTTAGTTCGATGCTTCTTAAGAAACATTTATGCTATAAATGTTAAGAAAAATTAATTATAAAAATTCCAGTTACTCGTTTCTCTTACACTGCGAGTGAAATTAATACACGAATAAGTTGTTTGCCTCGCTAACACCTAAATAAATCATATTTATTTATTTCCTCCCTCATATCCATAATTATCAGTATTAAGCATAGTATCTTAGTAATTATCTTTTCACTAAAATTTTTATTTTTTGAGGTTATTTCGGTTTCATTTTTAATTTAACAGAAAAGACAAAAACTGTATTACTATATTATTAATGTAGGACAGGTTTTCCATCCCCCTTTCATTATACGTTTCATATAGAATTATGTAACGCAGCAGACAGACAGTGCCACCTGTTTTGCGAGACGAGTCGCAGAGTGGCGAGATACGAGATGGAGCTCTAATTATGATTTGATGTGTACTCAGTGGCGTACCCAGAAAGGAAGGGGGGGGATGCAAAGGGACATATACACCCCTCAAGATATTTTTCTGAAATTGAAATATTTCCGGATAATTCTCTTATAAAACCGTTATAGATGTTCTAAACTTTTAAAAAAATCTTTTTCTCATGTTCTTAAATTTTTTTACATCACGAAGAGAAAAAAGGATTCCATCTAAACCAATTCTTGAGAAAAGAATAAAAAAGACTTTGCAGCGGTCAATCAGAGATTATTTCCATTTATATTTTTCTTAAATCAGAATCTTTTTTAAAGCAAATAATAGATGGGGATTATTGAATTGTTCTTCCACGACTGCGGGAAAAAAAAAAAAAAAAACTCATCATTCAAATATTCCAGAATTACCCGAATCATATTTTACGACAACAATTTAATCAATTTTTGAATGCTGTTATTTTATATTTTAAAGTAACACAAAGTAGTTCACTCATTTCTCAGGCAGATAAAAATAAATTAGAAATATTGAAAGAAACATATTCTTTAGATTTATCAGATCGTAGTTCTAATAGTTTGACTGCAGAATATCAGCTGTGGAAAAATAAATTAATAGTATAACAGACTAGATTAATTGCTATAGAAACTTTACAAGTTTTCGCGAAGTAGATATGTATGTAGAATTTTAATGTATTTAGTAGCCTTTGCCTGTTGCAATGTATGCCGCTGAAAGAACATTTACAACTATGAAATATTAAAAAAAAACTACTTGTAAGAAACAGTACTTTTAAAATGCTTTTAATGAACTCTATTATACAAATATAAAAATATATCTGTAAGTGAAGAAGAAGTCTCAAATATTTTATAAAATCCAAGAATAAATATTACTTTGTTAAAACTAACATACATAAAATTTTGCATTTTATTATACTTCAACCTTTTTAACCATTCTTTTGAAATTGTGACAGCTTTTTCAATAAATACATAATTTTCATCAATTTTTCTATGATAGTGAATTCTATCGATTAGGAAGTAGTTGTTCTTATGATATCTTTATCATTCTTTTAAATTGATCTTAACTTTTGTAAATTTAATAACTGGATAAAATTATACCAATCCTTGAACAGTTTTTAAATACTAGAAATAAGATTGATATCGCGTATTCTTTAATTTTTACCAAGTTGTAGTTCTAAACTAAATAAATTTCTTCTTTCGTGGCAATGATGATAGCCCCCCCCCCAAAAAAAAAAAAAAAAAAAAAAAAATAGTAATAATAATAATTTCTGGGTAAGCCACTGTGTGTAGTTATAATCCAGAAATATCTATATGCTTAACTTTTCCTCGTTCCTTATTAATATTTATCCTTAATAAATATATGTTTAATATTATGTGTCTGTTGTCACTCTCTACACTGATAATTTTTCCATCTAAATAACTGAATTCCAAAAGTTACTTACTTTACACTTCCCATAGTCTTCATTTTTGCTTCACTTTTAGAAATCTGATCGTTTCCTGAATGCTGCGTACTCCATCGCACTGTCCCTTTGTATCCTTTATGTATTGATCTTTGACTGGAATTTGATGACCAACGGTGCCAATGGTATGTACTAGATTTGTTACCTGTTGTTGGGGTGACTTTGCGCTTAGTATGAGCAGCTTGTAAAGAAAGAGGCTTCTCGCTATAGTTAGATAACAAAAATGGGTACGAAGGGGAAATTGTATCATTATGACGAAGATAAATGTTACTGATTCTATTGTCATGCGAAGATTCGATATCTTTTCTCTTTAAATCCTGAAACAAAAATTGTTTCAAAAATCATTATCAAGTTAAAAAAAAAATCTACAACATTTTAAAAATATATTCATTAATTAATAAAGTATTCCTGAACTTTGTTATTTGTTAGCGTCTTCTTGCCACCAAAATCTTAGTATTAACTCATAAGTGATGGTATTGATTGAAAAATATATGTACTTTTCAATCTTCCCTTATTGAAAAAAAATTATCAGGGGCATTTTGATTCAGAAGAATAAAAGCAGTGGAATATTTTTTTGGTGTAGAATAGAATATCCTAACTGAAGATATAGGAAGCATAGACCAAATTGAAAATATTATGCAATTGATATACGAAATTATGTAACATGAATAACTAACTATTATCTAAAAATTTTAATCTTTTGTTTAGTCTTTCTAAAGAGATAAGAAAGACATACATAATGCTCATTGTGCATTATGTATGTCTAAGTTAGAGCTCTCAAATGAACTTGATGTACAAAATGAAATTGTAAAAAAAATTAGTTTTCTTAGAAATCAAAACTAATTTTAGTGAGATAGAATAAAAATGACTCTTTTTTTGAAACAATAAAAGTGCTAATAAATAATAATAAAGATACTAATTTCCTTCGTTGCATTTGCATACCGATTTTTTAATTTTAAATTTTCAGAAACTCAACGGATGATCTTAATTTATTGAAACGGGACGTCAGAATCTTAGTTTATTATAGTTACTGTTATTATTTATCGAGATAAATAGTTATAGTTTGAAATAATGCATAAAAAGTATATGAGTTTTGAAATTATTCTCAAATAAAGTGGATACAAGGATGATCTCTTATGATCATTGAACAAGGGTGATAAATGGTAAATATGTTAAGTTAAATTCGCTTTTATATTAATTCATTCTTTTTAGTAAATTAATACATAAATAAAAGATTAATTGAAATTGACTTTTTTTTTTTTTTTTTTTTTGCCTCAGCTTAGGATTATGTTGCAGAATCAATGAAAATGACTTAAATTTCAACAATGTAATTTCAAGTTTTATGTACATTCCTTTTTATTGTAATTGGTATGTACGAAAGGTGTCCAAAAAATAAGAGTATTGGGCTTCTGACGCTCAAAGATAATTTGTTTCCAAAAAAGTTTACTGCATTGCGTTCAAGGTCAAGATATTGGGAGTAGAATGCGCGCTCTTTTTCCTCTGTCAGTTGAAAATTGTCGTTGTAGTGCTGCGTTGAAACGAGTGTTTCTATTCCGAATCTCGCCAATTGAAAGTCAAGGAGCGTAATCCAAACGCGCTGTTCCAGATTCTTAACAAAATAAAAACTGCTTACGAGGATGATGTCATGAATCGTACTAATGTGTACAAGTGGTGTGAGTGTAAAACTTGAAGACAAAAAAACATAATTTGAAAACCTCGTTCCGGCCCAATAAATCACAACCCGGTAAAGAGCTTCTTCTCCTTAAAGTTTTCCCCAGAGGGAAGCAATTAATGCTGAGTGGTATTGAGAAACCCTAAAAATATTACGGAAGGCTATACAGAACAAATGGAGAATGCGAACGAAAAGAATGTTTGTTGCGTGACACTGCACATCCCTTCACAGCCAACACCACAAAGCAACTCTCGGATTAAATCATATGGAACATCATCAACCCCAGTCCTCTGACATTCCTGATCCAGCACTTTTGAATTTTCATCTTTTCACCTCTTTGGAGTCATTTATGGGGTAAAAAACCGCCTATGAGGCTCAGAGTATCATGAAAGAATGGATTAAATATTTCGGTGGGAAATTTTTTTTGATAAAAGCATAAGAAAGCTAATCTCTCGGCTTACAAAAGGTATTGTGAAGGAAGACGATTAAATTGAAAATAGTGTTTGATATACGCATATGAATTTATAAATTTTTCAAAAATATATATCATCTTTTCGATTTTTAAGAAATTGGTGCTGTTACTTTCTGGACAATCTTCCTACTATTATAAATGAAGGAAAAAATATATTCATTTGTTAATCATTATAATTTTCCAAGATTTAATTTATAGCACTTACAGATATTTAAAAAAACTTCCTAACCCCAAATATATAATTCATTATTTGTTATTTAAAGATATGAATTTTAGAGAATATTTTTTTTACTATCTCATTTACAGTTAAGTTAAACCTTACATTTTATTAATTTCATCTTCAAATAATTTACTGTTTTAAAATTGACTCAATCGTTAGTCTTTAGTAATGCACTAAAACACGACAAAATTAATAATAGCAATAAGTCAAAAATAAGTATGAAAAAAAATTTCCATTTAAAGTAGGAAATGTATCTAATAAAAATATCTGCCACAGTTTTATGTCTTTTTGAGTAATTTTACGAGTGAAATGCTGGATATGTTATTGAAACTTGTTGAGATGTTTGACAAATTAACTCCTTTAAACATTTTTTTTTTTGCTCTAGAAAACTTTAAAACGTATTTCTTATAGAATATAAATAATACTGAATGCTTTCAAAACAATATTAAAGCATTAAGCATTGCGAGGGCCGTTCAATAAGTCCTTAAGAAATTCCAACGGATTATGCTTGCAGCATCGAAAATTGTTTGTTTTTAGTAAGCATCACGACTCACTAGTCAGCTGTCTGAATCTCAGTTACTCGTATTCGTGATCATGATGTTTTTCACCCTTAAAAAAATCTTCGTCATAACTTTTCCGGCCCAAGAGATCATCCTCGCCTTCTCTGGAGCAGATTCACCGGAAATAACACTCTGTTTTGATTGTTGCTTGGTTTCCGGTGCATAATGATTGATCTGTTTAACGTCATCTGTGACAAATCGACGTAAAATGACGTCGAAACCTCGACGTGGCAGCAATCACATTTTGATTTGGCAGCAAATGACTACCCAATCAAAACTAACTTATGAATCCATGTCAAAAAATTTGTTTCGGCTCCTTATACTGGATGGCAGCACTCAATGGTAACAACAATTTACCTTAATGATGCAATCTGTTTTCAAATACTTCGAATGCAAGTACTTTTTGAACCATCCTCGTATCTAAAATTAATATTTTAGTAACAATGCTAACTAACATTTTAAAAATCTTCCCTTTCATATATATATATATATATATATATATATATATATATATATATATATACACTGGTGTGCAAAAATTAAGGATGAGATAGTTTTTTCAATATAACGTTGTGCAAAAACTTTCCAAATCAATCTAAATAATACCATAAGATCCCCAAGACGTAAGAGCATGAGTATTGTAAGCAAAACTTGCCAAAAAAGAAACCAAAATGATAAAAAGAAACTTTATTGAAAATGTGCTATGGAATATAATGAGACTGAAGGCTGAAACATCTATGTGACAGGTGTCCAGCCAGAAACATCCAGCCTTTAATAGGCGATACGTTCTCTCCTGACTGTTATTCAGGTTTCACATCGTTTGGTCATGCTGAGGTTGTCAATGAATTGTTGAGGCAATTTAGCCCATTCGTCTTCTTCCGTCAATCGAAATCGTTACTGGTGGTAAGTTACGTGCTGCCAAGCGTCTCACTTGAAAATACCATACATGCTCGATAGGATTTAGATCCAGAGACCTTGCCAACCAATCCATACGTTCAATATCCTCGCTGTCCAATAGTTTTGCAACAGCTACTGTGCATTGAGTTGACGCATTGTCATCCATCAAAAGGAACTGCAGACCCATAGCGCCTTTAAAAAGGCTCACATACGAAAGGAGAATCTCGTTACAATAGCGGGTCTCGGTGATTGAACCTCCTTCGAAGATGTGAAGGTTAGTTCGGGAACCAAGCATGATGCTTCCCCAAACGAGAACACCGCGACCTCCAAAACGGTCTCTTTCGATGATGTTGGAGAGGTTATTGTGGGTTCCCCACTCTCTCCATATATGTATGCGTCCAGAATCGCTACTCAGACTAAACCTGCTTTCATCCGTAAAGAGTACTCAACCTCATTGATTATTATCCAATTCTTATGTCCCTGGCATTACAGAAAACGCCTTCTACGATGAGCAGGTGTCAAAGGTACATTCCGTACAGGTCGGCGGGCAAACAGACCACCACTGTGCAGCATCCTAGTCATGGTAAAACGTGATATCAGTGGTCCAATTGCCTGTGTCGTGTGTCTAGTGATTTCTCCCGCTGTCTGCCGCCTGTTTTTTCTGGCTTGTAGGGGAATATACCAGTCATATTCTGGCGTGGTTGCTCGTGGACGACCCCTGCTGAACCGTCGGACAGCTGTTCCTGTAGTTTGAAATTCTCTCCAAAAGTGTGAAACGATGATGTGAGTAATCCCGAACTCCGCAGCCACACTTCGTCCTTCCTCTATCTTTGAAATTATTTGGTCTCGGGTAAAATCATCCAGATATCATCTAACAGCTTGATTGTTCAACATTTCTCACTGAGGCAGCGATTCGGCGTCGTTTAAACTGATATACGCCATGCAATCGCTTTCCCAGAAATGCTGAATTTACACCGTCGGCGTGCTTTGTCCCTCTCCAACACCCCAGCATTACGTCTAGCTGTTATTTGCGCATGTGCTACCTTGCCTCACCTCCTGATTGATCTTTTAGTCCACTCTGCATCTTTGTTCCGCTGATATGTTAATTTTTTTTGACTTCGTCCTTAATTTTTGCACATCAGTGTGTGTATATATATGAAAGAAGAATGTTAAGGAGTTAATACATACCAGGACTATTATGACTCTTATTTCCAAGTTCCTTATGATTATCAGTCGCTAATATAATGTTTAACTCCGAGGAAATAATTAGGCTATCTACGTAGGAAGAGGAAAATTGGCCCCCCCCCCCCCTTTTTTTTTTTTATTTTCTAAGTAAGCTTTTCCAAAAATGCATGAATTGAAAATACTCAGTTACATTATTTTATAGACTACACTTCCTTGAATCTTATTCCAAGATTCCTGGAATTTTATTAAACATTGATTCTGAATAACATAAATCATATAACCAACCATTACTATCAAAAGATTATGACTTAAGAGTTGCAATGTTGTGACGCGTTCTCAATAAAAAATAAATCAAACTAATCAGGCTATATAGTGGTTAAAAATAACCTTATCTATTTCTAAAATTTCTTGGTACTGATATTTTATTTAGGAGACCTGAATTCTTTTCGAAATATATTACTGGTTATATTTTAAGGAAGTCCACTGTAAAGTTTCCTTGATAAATTATTAGCTGTGATCTCAAATTATTTCAAAACACAGGTAACAACTCAACCGAGATAATATACTTGAACAACTGAACATTCACATTTTGAGCCTGGATTCAGAGAATAATGGAATTCATTTTTTAGATTCGAATCTAATCTCAATAGAAGTTTTTAACTTTTTTTTTCTTAAAAAAAGGAAGTCTCTATATTCACAGTCTTTCAAAATACCATTGCATGAAAAAAAAATTTTATCTTGAATTTTTACTTTCTGAAAAAAATAGTTTGCTTAAAAGATTCATACTGAATAAGAGAGATCATCTTAATTAAAAAATCTTATATATAAAAGAGTTAAGTATAATGTATTGGAATGGATTTATAGCATTAGAAAATCCCAGTTATTGTGATTAAGGAGATCTAATATACAGGTTAATTTAGTCTTTTTTATGGAAGTTTTAATTTAAGATTCTAGATTTTTTTTATCTAATCCTAATTTTTTTTTAAATGAAAGAGGGATATTTTCTCCTTTAGAAGCACAAGGAAATCTCAAAATAAAACTTTCATTAAATCTGTGTAAAGTTTTAATAGCTGGACACACTGAATCACTAAATTATCTGACCAAAAGAAAATGTTTTACAATTGTTTGCTCTAAATCACATAACAAAGCAACATTATTGGATGAAATAGATATATTTTAAAGCAAATCTTCATAAAATAATATTCGTATGTAAACGTTCGTGTTAGTTAAAAGTAATAGTTTAACAGTATTATTTGATTATAGGAGATTTTTCATTGCATGGAAATATTTGAGCCATTCTATACTCGAAGCATATTTTAATAATATTTTTCTCCCCGTTTTATTTTGTAGTAAGAAATCTGTCATCGGATCCATTTGAGATAATCCTTTCAGAAACATTCAATGCCAAATGTAAGTTACTATTAAATTAAAAATTTCATTCAATTTCTTGTTTCTCTGCTTTTTTTGACGTGTCAATGCTTTTTGTGACTAACAGATAGAATTTTTAAATCAGTGATAACATTATTGCAAAAACTATTGATTCAAGTGAATAAATAAATATTTATAAAAGTAAGAAAATAAAAAATAAAATATTCGCATTTGATTGGATTACCTTTTCGAAAAGCCTCATATAAAACAAAAAGGGTTATATATCAAATTACCATTTTCAGTTTCCAAATGTTTTTAATAAAATGCTATTTCCTCATTTTATAAAAACTATACCTGATATCTCCATATTTAGCTTATACTATCAAAATTGATAATTGTTTTTAAATGCGTCGTTAGTCTTGTTAACAGAATTGTGTTGTTCTGAAATTTATTGTAATTGAATTATCGCTGTTAAAACACGAATTTTAAACTTATAACCTTAACAATTAAAATTGTAAGTTCAGTTTCTCAAAGATTTCACCTTGATTCATCAAAGAATTCCCGTACAGCCAATATTTCTTGATTTTGTTTCAATCAGAAGCTATACATACACATTATTAATGTAAGTGAATTTTTCTAAAGTCATTTGGTGATAATCTTGAGAAATGTATTCGAAACCTATACTTGATACATTTTGTAGTAAATGATATTGATCATAGCCAATCCAATATTTGTTTAATCTTTGATAAAAAAAAATATAACTTCAGCATGTTTTACAACTTAAGATTGGATACGGTACTAACACTTTATTTCAAAATTATTTTATCAATTTCGAAAACTGAAGAAATCCTTACAGAAATAAATATATATCCGCATTAAAAAAAGCTTCAAAAATTATTTTTTAATATAATATTATCACACGTAGAGTTAACTTTTGTTTTCGAAAATGTTTATTAGATTTATTTAAGAATACAATATTTTTTCCATATTACTAAATAACAGACATGTAAATCATATTGCTGCTACACTTCTCCATTTTTATGCATATTTTAAATCATAGTGTCTCTACCTGGCTTATGAGGGAATTCTTAAAGAAATAGAAATTGTTGACAATAATGATGGATGATTTTTTTTTGTGTGTGGTTTATACGAAAAATTGATATTAAATACTGTTATAAAAAGATCGGATGATTTTCTGACCTTCCATTTTGAAGTTAAATTTTCCTTTGTAAATTTGTTTTTAAACAAAAAAGAAATTATATCGAAACATAGAAACGACTCTATGCATATTGTACTAATACTTGTAAGTGTCATGAATGAATGAATATTCCAGAGTGGTTCAAGAAGTACCCGCGTTAGGAATGGGGTAACTCACTGTAGCATTCGTTTCATGCAGTGATCATTTTTCGTCTTTCGAAGAAATCCAAGAATATGCCCACTTAAATTTGTACCATAACTTTTCCTGCTGATGAATTCATCTTCACATTCTTTGCAGAAGATTCATCGGAAGAAATTACTGTTTTGATTGTTGCTTGTTTTCCAGAGCATAATGATGAATATAGGTTTAATCGATGGTGACAACACAGCGTAAAGTGACAACCCAAAAATAAAATTTGGATTTGGCAGCAAGTGACTGCCAAATAAAAACTAACCTTGTGATGTTGGGCTATTTCGATTTTCTCTTCACTAACCTCGGGAACTACATATTAATTTGAATTGCATAGAATTTCAACTTCTTCCCAACCCAAATAAAACGTGATTAGGTAAATTAGATGAGGATAGAAATGAATTGAAGTGACTTAGAGGTAATGATATATAAATGAAATAGATTGAAAGGGGGGGAGAGGGAGATAGAGGGTAGCAATTTGCTGACTGAAATTTGTAATTTAGATTGAAGCTCTGTAATTAGTTTTGTAGATTAAAACAGATTTTGTAGTAGAAGTATTAAGATAAAAATAGCTGCTTGTAAGAAGTGATTGAATTATACGAGTGAATTGGTAATTTAGAAATTTATTAGTTGGTCCTAAATTAAAATTGATAAGTTAATTTGGGAATCAAGATAGAGCTACTTTAGCTATCTATCAATGATAATTAATAAAGTATTTTGATTTGTTCTTATGTATCTTTAATAGTTGTTCAGCCATTATTTCTTAATACATATTATTAAGATATGGCACATGAGCGGAGTAATGAAAGGCAGTCATGAATCTGTGTCACATTTGGTTTAAATGATGGCAACACACAATGGTAACTTTATCTTGCTTTAGCAATGCAATCTGTCTTCAAATGCAAGTACGTTTTGAGCCACCCTCGCATAACATTTTTCTGAAAATCTTTATTTCCAGCTTTCCAATCTTTATGATTGTATAACAACTCTCTGTTGCTCTTTTTGCATGCAGGAGTTTATTATTTTAGTAATTAGTTTTTAGGAAGTAATTCTGAATTCAAAATCTATTTGTGTGTTAATCAATTAGTGTAAGCTCGTCCAAAAAAAGGGCAATACTTACACTCAAATCTGTGGGGAACTGTTTCGAAGCAGCGATCACTTCTAAAGTGGGATGGTATTGTAGAGGATTGGTTCTTCGTTCTGGAATCCATGGTACTCCGAAATAATGCTGAGAGAGTAAACGGTTGGGTACAGCCACCGGCTCAACGACAAATATCATAAGATAAATGCCGGCTAAAAGGGCCAATAAATGCAGTCCGTTCATGATTCGTTGTGCGTAAAATAAGCCAAGTTGTCTTGCTGATCCTGTTTTAAGGACAGTTGTTTACAATTAACTACTTGTATTAGAAAAGTATTGAACATTGTTAGTGATTCTGTTTTAAACTGAGATATCTACTTTATATAGACATTAATTTAAGTTAATAAAATTAAATTTTTAAGAAGATAAATGATATTAATAAAAAAAAATTATAAGACTCATATTTCAATTTAAGAAAACGCTTAAATATTAACCTTTATGTTGGTGCTTGAATTATATTTTCCACAATTTCATAATTTTTTTTTACATTACTATCATCATATCTAAATCGAAAATGAGGTAATGGTATAAAAGTAAATGTACTAAAATGAAATAAAGGAGTTTCTATAGATTTTTTTTCTATAAGTGACTTTTATTTAACCAGTCGTTACAAAAATGGAACCATCAACACAGTGAAAGCAAAGTCATTCTCAACAATATATAATAAATTCCTCAATGAACAAAAATTAATTTAAAAATAAAAATAATGACAAAAATAAATAAGTAAACAAATGATTTAATACAAATAAATATGAGAAAATTATAAATATTTCCTGTATCAAAGATTGGAAATTTGATGGTGACATAGTTTGGATATGCATACAATACTGAAAGGAAAATTTTGTGCAACTTATATTGTAAACCTCTTATTCCATATACATAGAACCAAGTCTCATAATTAACAAGCTGTATAATAAATTCGTAAACTCAAGTTTACAAATTTATTTAACTGTTAACAAAACAACCAAACGGTTGTTTTGCTTTATGAACTCGTTACAATGATTAAATTCATATGACCCAAAAACGTGATCATCCTTAAAAACCATAGTACAGAACCACATACGAGTATATATACATAATACTGATACAAAAGATACTGTATATTTAAGACATTCTATCTCTTTTAAATTATTTGCTTATGAACAAAGTGTATATATATATATATATATATATATATATATATATATATATATATATATATATATATATATATATATATATATAT
>BMAW01088819.1:0-10992 GCA_019974015.1 Nephila pilipes | reverse complement strand
CACACACACACACACACACACACACACACACACACACACACCAAGTGAAATTCAGAAAAACGTTGTGAAAATGTACATATCCTCAATTTTTCTTTATTTAATCAATGTATATGACTTACAGTTTAATGGAATACATCTTTTTATTTTTTAAAAATAAATTCAGTATACAGGATGCCCACTAAAGTCCCTTGCCACCCTCTTAACTTCAGAACGGCTGCTGCTATGTTCATAAAAGTGGTGACTAAGTATAGTAATTTAGCCATGCACAACCGCATGAAACCACCTAAATCACCACCTGGTGAGACACTGCAGAATCAGCATTCCTATCTTGAAAACGAAACGAGATAGGGAAAAAAAGTGATATACAAAATTGTAGAAAATTATCGATTTAGTTTGAAAAGACACCTTGTGGACATTAATGCGATGAATAGAGTGATTAAAACGTGTATTCTTTTTAATGATTTCCTTCACTGTGACGTGACAAAATCATCGGAGAAAGAAAAAAAAAATAGTTATAACAATATACCTTTATTTGATATGTTCAAACTTCTCAACGCCAGCTGTAATGCACATTTGGATCCTCGTTTGAATGTCGCATTGCATATGTTGGAGCATAGAGCGTGACACGTTGGCACAAGCGTCCGTAATGTGTCGCTTAAGGTCTTGTAATGTTTGTGGAGGGGATCGCATACACCTGTTGTTTTAGGTAAGTCCAGTGGAATCAGACGAACATGTTCACTCCTCAAAACCACTATACATAGTCATTTGGAACCTGAATTCCTTGACTAGGTATTGCTTCTGGAGATGCCTTATGCGTAGGCGCGCCATGATGTTGAAACTATAGATTTCTAAGATTAAACAACAGTAGATTCTTGACAAAATTGGGTATTACGCTATGTAGTAATAGTAAATATCGTTCACCCATTAACATGCCATCTTAAAATATTGAGCTGATTAGCTTGTTATTGTAAATTGCACACCAAACGTTAATAGCAAATAGCATTTGATGTTGAACGTCGGTAAAACATCTATAATGGGCTCCCAATAATGGGTACTTTGCTTATTGTACATGCCATTCCGTGAAAAGCATGCCTCAACCATTCACACAATATCTGCCAAAATATTGACTTGACCTTTATCTGGTTCATGATAAAGTTGCACCATGCATAGCATCGCTCGGCATCCCCGTCGAGTAAAACTTGCTGAGAAGTTGGTCAGTATGGATGAGCGCCAAATTCACTTAGGATTTTCCAAACCTGACTTTTGGAGAGGTCATAGTGTTGACTGATCTCTCTTGTGCTCCATTTCGGATATGAGAGAGCGTATGTTAATATCTCATACGATTGCCGTCCTACCTTAGCAGGTTTGTCAAATAGAGCTCGACTAGTCACGCAACCAGTCTCCCTTAAACGTTTTACAATAGTTACGATGGTTTGATGAGAAGAATGCGGGCCTGAAGAGAAACGTTGGCAATACAATCTAGCTGCTGATTGTACCTTGGGTCTACATTTATTGTACAGTAAAACCATTTCACAATGATTAGCTTTGGAAAATCGTTCCATGACCATGAGCATCAATATACTGCAACCCCAAGAAGATGTCTCTTTTATAGCTGTTTCAGAGGAACAGGCATGATATATCTTACATATTTGCATTCTGCAAATATTTCGAACACCAAGCGCAAGTTACATTGAATTGATACGACATTATTTTACACGATCTACATATTGTCTACTCTATGAATAAAGACAATCAGTACAAGGATACAATCCTCGGGGTTTGAACCACGGTCCATTTGATTGGTTATCGCAAGCGATACCCCTAAGCCACATTGCGGTGTCGTGTTTTTCTCGAAATGTAATCGTTTCTCCTTCCGTTCAAGATTCATGACGTCTCTGTGCAGGAAATCAGGAGAAAAAAAAACAAATGTATGTTTTAACTGTTCAATTCTTCCCATTAATGTCCAGAAGGTGTCTTTTCGTATTAAATCGATGATATTCTACAATTTTGTAAATCAGTTTTTTCCCTATCTCATTCCGTTTCCAAGAAAAGAAATGATAACTCTGCAGACTTCCAACAGGGGACTACGCAGGTGGCTTCATTCAGTAGCGCATGGCTACTTTACTATACCTAGACTTCACTTTTATGAATATAGCTGCAGCCATTCTGAAGTTAAGAAGGTGGCGAGGGACTTTAGTGGGCACCCTGTATATTGTTTAACACGATATCTGTTTGCATAATTTTTCGAGGAACGTATATACCGTATAAATATGGGATGAATGCATCAGGGAACACTAATCAAATTTGATTCGTCATACCACATATCAAGGCCGTTACTGTTCATTTTGAACGAGAACATTGAACTATGCTTGGTGCGTGACAAAGTGACACGTATGTTATGCTGAACATAACCACCCGAATTTTATTTGTTTGTTTTTGTTTTAATTGTTGTTAGCTTGGATATCCCGATTCGCAAATGTATGTGACTGCAAATGGAATTAAAGTTTTCAAAGATTATTCCGAAAAGCCTTAAGTCACCGAAATATTTTGAAACAAAATTTGACCGTTATATGAGCTTTGGCTATTTAATAACGAGAGTGACGTTGCTACAGAAGAAGTACGCATGCGCCAAACGCCAAAGACCGACAACTGTTTGGCGTCAAGCCTTCTCTTTCGAATGTAGTTCCCTCGTTTCTGTAAACAAATCCGTATATTCGAAGTCTTTGTTCACATTAAAGTTATTATTATTTTTTTTTTGTTTCTCAAGAAAAATGATAAATGAGCAATGATTTGGCGTGAAATTTCACTTGAAACTTGGAAAAACCTCCACCAAAACTTATAATTTATTGAAAAAAATATATGACTATGAATGTTTCACTCAAGTTTTAAGTAGTTTAAGCGTTTACAATATGGTAGAGAAGGCGCTGAAAATGATTCACGCCCCGGTCGCCCTTCCTCGTCAAATATGGTAATATCGAAACAATCGGTAATCTAGCTCGATTTTAACGACGGTTAATTATTTGTGCGTTTACTGAGACTGTACTCTTCAACAAAGAATCCGTACGACAAATTGTTCCACCAAGACAATGCGCCGGCTCATTTTACATTGTCCATTAAGAGGTTTCTCGCCAAGTACAACATCCCAGTATAAGACCATCCACCTCATTCGCCGGATCTTGAGCCATGCGACTTCCATCTATTTCCTAAGGTGAAATCTACATTAAAAAGAACAGGATTTGAGTCTGTTGAAGCAGTGAAAGAGAAAGCGGCACTCGTCTGACAGAAGAAGACTTCCATCACAATTTCGAACTGTGGAAGATTCGCATGGAGCATTGTAGGGATAGAGAAGGGGTGTATATTGAAGATGATAATAAGTAAATATGTAGGGCTAGAAAATAAAATGTTTTATACAGCGTCCATCTCTTTATTTAATTGCCACATCTCTTAAGTCATTTATCCTGAGATCAGCAGGTTCATCTTTACTCAAGCCAAAATCTTCGATACAGCTTATGTCGCAAAGAAAAGGATCACAAACCTATAGATTAACTTTAATGCCATTACAAAAAAAAATAACCTTTAAAAGGTTTTTGCAATGTTGTAGCGAATGCGTCGTCTCTCGATCATAATTTAGATTCACTTGTTCCACTAATAATTAAAAGTTATTCAAACACCAAATAAATAGATGAATGAAGTTTTAACTGAATATTTAATAAAACATTCAGCATTCACTGTATCTACTATGCATGCTGGAGCAACTCTCACGTGTACTCAGCAAAAGAAAACATTTTACTTCACAGCATTGAAAAAAAAAAAAATATTAGTCAGGCAAAATTATCTGAAAAATAAGTAAACCGCTAGATAAAATCCTTTCTTTCAAAATGCACAAAGAATTAGTAATATCTTTTGAACAAAAAACTGGAGTTCTGCCTTTAATTTAAACAGACGCTTCAAAACTTGTCCCTTAGAAAGTCTCCACGATAAAGAAGTACTTACAAAAAAAAATTGTCAAAAGCTTTAAGAGAATATGAAGGATTATGATTTATTGTTTCTTGCACTGAGAAGTTACATGAGGGCTATTGTCGATGGACCTCGTAATTTTGAGCTTCGGTCAAGTAACGAGAACGACACCCGAGCTGACCCTTCCCTCTCTAAACTTCCACATCACGCCAATGGAAGGTATTGGGGCCTCGATCAGATTTTGTTCATCATTCCCGCTACACGACGGGTCTTTAGTAGCTTCAGGACTCGAATGCCCGTCTCGACGAAAGTAACGTCGGTCGCAAGTCCGCGATCATAACCACTAGGCTACTGCGACCACAAAACTTGAATAGAAGGGTATGATTCAGTGCATTGCTTGACAATTTTTATGGTTCAGAAAAATTTCTTTGATATTTCTGGAAGAGTCTTTGTAGTTTGTGCATGTGTGCATACAAAGCAATCATGATCACAATTCTAGGAGCTTCATTTTTCACTGCAGTAGTAAAACCAGATGTGTTACCAAGCACTGATAAAAAACTCTAACAATGTAAAGAGAATGAAGTTTTCAATACGAGTTCAGTTTTTTTTATAAAGCGTCCTTAAAAGACATTGAATATTTTCAGAAACATTGACAGCCTTTGTTGATGATGTGAATGAATAGATCTCCAAAAAATAAGCTTTCTTCTTTAAAAGAGTTAGCATAATGCACATAACGAACAAAAACGAGGAGCTAAGTACACAGAGAGATGTCCTTACTTTCTCTAATTGCATACAAAAAGTAAACGGAAAGATTACCAGTTCTTTAAAAATTACACGACATACCAACTATTATTCAATGCATTACAACATTTGGTAAAAGAATTGCTTCAAGCTTCTCTCTCTTTTTTTTTTTTTTTTGTTCCAGATCACGGACTAATTCGACCATTTCTAGTGTACTTTACTAAATTCCCTCCAATGGTGTGAAGATTCTTTTGTTTGGTAATCTGGTATACTATTTTATGCGATGTCTTAATAAAAGCATACAAGGTTTTTGTGAAAATGCATAAATTAATTTTTGAAATGTCCCTGCATTTTTGAATTGATCTTTTTTTCTGGCGAAAATAATTCGCATCTGTAGATGTATTTTCACAAAGGACATATAATTTTGACAGTTTATTCTTTCTTTCTTATTTATTTATTTATTTATTTATTTTTTGGTTTCCTTCACGCTTCCTTTTCTAAGACATTTCAATTTAAAGTAGATATGTAAAAATATAAATTATTACGAAATAGAATAAATTAAATTATAAACTTTACAACTCTTAATTTTTTTTATCACAATTAAAAATTCAAATTCAGTCTTATTAATAAACACACATTAATCGTTATGAAAATGAAAAACAAACACTTAAATACTACATAATATAAATACAAACTTGAATTACTTTTAACTTTAACTAATAATAGCTTCCAAGGTAATAGCGAATATATATATATATATATAAATGGTAATAAAAATAACTATATTTTACTCACTCATACAAGCATTTTTACATACGATACTCAGTAATGAATAATGTATTCACTTGGTTGTTTATTCTGTTTGTGATTTTACGTGCATGCACGATTCCCATGTAGTTACATCAATAGTTACGTGCATGCACGAATACCGAGTAATAACGTCGATTTAGTTCAGTAAGTCTTATGCTCTTTTTATACACCATTAACACCTTGCGTGCCACGCGATTCATTCATGAATGGTGGAACATTTTTTAACAGAATATAGTCGGTAAAAAAATTGCGATATAGAAAAATTTCCTCCACCGAGAAATGTTAGCGCGCACGCAATATGTTACTATATTAACATATCGCTTTCTTAAAACACACTCTTAAGCAAAAAGAAAAGTAACTGAAGGGCCTATAAGAATAACCCGATTATTTTGAAATTTTGCCTGCAAATTCCTTTCCACTAAGTATAAATATGATTAAATTTTCTTCAAGGCCAATGAATGTTAATTCGGTCCTAGTGTACATTTCTACTAGCATTATATGAAACAGGTAACAACTGCAAATGACTTAATCTTTTCTCGTTGTCAGTGTTGCAGTTCCCCGCAGACACAACCAATAATGATATTATCATCTTTTAGCCAATTGGACGACTTCGCACGCAATCGTATAGTCGGGTTCATGAAGCTGGCTGGTCATATCGAACAATTGGTCACCGTATGTACCGTAAATTTCCTGGCTTCAAGTCCTGATGCCACCTGAGACCCATTGACATACATTAAATCTGTCGAGGCTGCACCGTTGGTGTGGTGTGGAATTTTGGAGAGGGAAACATCAACTCAGGTATCGGCCTCGTTTTTTGACAAGGGCTCAGAATGATGAAAACCGTCACCAATAGCCATCGTGTTGCTTCCAAATGTGACATAAATAAACAATAAATCATTTAAAGTTTTTGTCTCGGTGACACCGATGAGTTTGAATAAAACGGTGCGTTGTTTTCTGTGTGTTTGAACGATTTATCTAATTTAAAATGAAGACGTTCCTTATATTTGACCGGATTTTATCCAAAACTGCATTCTAAGATCAAATTAAGGAGGAATTAAGTAAGAGGGAGTAACGCTGAAGACTCCGTCATAGAGGAAAATTTAAAGATCATGATATGGTTAGTTGTAAGCATTTCCGTTGAATGTACTTATACTTCACGGGAATTTTCTTATATTCATCAAATTAAGCAAGAACTATTTAATGTATCTGTATCATTTCTGCCTTCATACAAGTCACAAAAGAATTTTTCGATTTCTAGAAGTATACTTGAAAATATTTTGATTAAATTAAGAAAATTTCAAAGCCTATTTTTCTGTGAGAATTGATGAATTGATAAAAGAAATTTGCTAGGTATGAGTTTGTTGTCTTTTCGTGACTCTTATTACATATTTTTTCTTATTTTATAAAAGCTATCTCTATGAGGACATTATTTATCAATCATTAAATAGATAACACGTTCACAACAATTTTTTTAATTATTGTTAATTCATCAAAGAGGCACAATTTTTGCAAATCGAAAGCCTTTTGTTTTCCTTTTGCATGCTGTGTGTGATCTATATATAAATTTGATTATAATACAAGAATTCCCTTCTTAAAAAAGGTAAAATTTAAAAAAAGGTCTATTTAGAATAAAAAAACAGCCGAAATTATACTTCAAAAACATAGGGAAAAAACGCACTATTAATAGAAAAGAAAGTAATATATTCTGTCTCCTTTAATTATCAAATTTATCTTAAGCTGTACATCAAATAAAGTTGTATATTTTCACATTTTTTTTATCACCATACATTAATCGAATAATTAACATCGATCAGGTGTTGATATAGAATTTATCTTGAATGCTAAAATTCATATAATATCGAAGGATAATGTTTCAGATATTGCTGAGAATTGTCTCATTAGAAGTTATACTAATCGGCTTATAGTAATTTGTACAGCTGCTTCTTGTACAGGTTCGTTTTTTGTTACAACTATTTTGAGAAAAGTCTGGCTAATCCTTGTTTTTTACAGTCTATACAATTTCCTAGATTATGAACAGTGAAACACATAATTCTTTCCGCACTCAATATTAAGTAAATAATGCAATCTTTAGACATCCATTTGCGATCGGAATCTGTTTTCATTGTCTGAATCAACGAACCAATGGATAGAATGTGCCTTAATGAATCTTATTTCAGCTATATATTTTTTAAATCAGAAAATCTCTTTCCTTTCTAACTTTGTATTCTTATTCTGTTATCATTGGATCAGTTCTCTTCACTGTTTCGGCCCGTTTTGGAAATCTTTCCAGCAAACGAAACTAGATCTTACAGTGTGCGCACTCATGATACGATCAAAATTAGGGGAACATATAGTTTAACAAAAATATTTACATTTGTAACTAATGTCAAATAAAACACCCATAATTTAAAACGTAGCAAAAAACAAAAGGAGAAAACTCTATATGTATTAAACATCGGATACAACGGATACTTTATATGCAGCTATAACATTAAAAATCGGAAAAAAGTACAAAAGTGCAGAAATTGTGATTTCGTTGAAGTTTCTTTTAATGCTGTCTCAGCTTTGAAGTTATATTGTTAAGCTTTTGTTTTGAGAAATGATGATTCGAAAATGTCACAACAACCTGATTTACCGGAATTCGTGGCTTAAAGTATTATAGGGAGACTTGGATCTGTACAAACACAGAGAAGTGTAGATAGAGGATGCTGTTGGAGTGGCAAAGAGTGTCATTTGAAAGCTTTGGAATCATTCTAATAAACAGGGAATGTTAAACATCGACCGGAGAAAAGCCGTTCAAGTGCTACCACAGCAACTAATAACAGATATATCCTATTAATGGCTAGACAGAAGAGGCAATGCTACTGATCTGCAAAAATAATTACTTTTGCAACAGGACGAAGAGTGTCAAGTCAAACAGTCCAAAATAGCTTCCTAAGGGTGGTCTGTATGCACGTAGGCCAACTGTATATATTTCGTTGATATCAAGACACTATGTGGCCTGAAGAAGGTGGACTGTTGAACATCGAGATTGGGTTCAACATGATTAGATGTTTACTAACGATTCCCATTCAGTTTGTAACGGGACACCTAACGTGTTTAGATATGGAGAGAAAGAAGCATTCGAAATTACTCTGCATTCCTTCGGTAAAAATCACATTATAGACGAGGTGGGTTGATGCATGGTCAGGGATCTGCATAGGTGGAAGCACGGATCTGCATATCATTCGGAATGACAATTTGACGACCCAAAGATATGCAGACTAGAAACTGAGACCTCATGTCGTACCTAAGTGACAGCCATTGATGATCCCTTTCTTTTAATGGATGATGATGAATATACATCTCCGTATTGCGGATAGCTTGCTAGAAACTGATACAATACAGCGTATGGAGTGGTCAGCATGTTTTCCTGACATTAATTTCAATAGAGCATATTTGAGACGTACTCAAACGGTGCATAGCAGCGAGATCAAGGTCTCTTTTTACTGTACGAGACTTAGGTATTTCTCCTCTTCAGGAGAAAAACAGTATTCGTAGAATTCTTAACCTTCTCGCATCCATGCGAAACAGGTGTGCAGCAGTCTTAGCTGTTCGAGGGGTACACACGCTATATTAAACATCTTGCATCCTTTACAAACAATATATTTTTTTTTATTATTTGTTTATGACCAAATTGTTTTCCTGAAGCTTCTTTTCATGTTCTTTTCATCGTTTCAAAGAATATATATGCTCCCACACAAATGTTTTGGATTCTTTTTGTTTCGGTACTGAGTTTTGTTACAAGTAAACTCTCCATTTTATACCCACGCATGATTTTCTAGTACAGTTTTTCTTAAATTCCTTGCTTTTTTTAGAAGTGTATACATAATTAGCCATTAATCCTTCACTTGACGAACTCATCTTTTTTAAATGCTTTAAAAGTATTATAACATGGTGATAAACAAGACGACAAATTTGATCACCAAATATCGCCAAATTTGGCTGTAAAACTAGGTAGTCTTAGAACAATTTAGAGACTTCTAGGACATTCTTTGAAAGATATGAATATCAGCCACTGTGTGTATCAGGAAGAGGGTGTGAGTAGAGATTATTTGTATTACAAGTAGACTATTTATATTAACGAATTAAGTGATTACGTGATTTAATTTGCTGCGTTCAGTGACTGAGCTCGCTTTGAATTTTTGTTATTATTTAGTTTTATGTGTATGTGTTAATTGCTTCCAGTTAAAAAGAAAATACAGTGTATTTGTGTGAGTCTCAGAATAAATTTAGATTTACTGAGAAAGAATCTGCTTTTTTATTGCGTGGTTTTTTCTTGCACTGTGGAAGATGATCTACCACGTAACATTTGGTATCAGAAATGGAGCTCAGGATTGAATGCCAGTGACAACTATAAGAAATGTCAACGGAGGATTAATTTAAGGATTTGATGGAAATAATTAAAGAAATGAAAGCCGTTAAGAAGAATTAAATAAGAGTCAGGTCAAGATGAAATGAAATTGGAAATGAAGGGAGGATAAAAATAAATGAAGGCCATTCAAGGATAAATGAAGAATATTCTTCAAACTATAGTTGAAAAAGGAAAAATAGAAAAAGTAAAAGAAGTGTGCTAATGATACCCGGACTTCGAGAAACGTCAGGAGTTTCTGGAAATCTTTCTAGATATTGTAACTTCAAAAGAAGAAAGAGGCGGCAGACTCAATCATTTCGAGAAATGTTTGAAATGCATGAATACTCGGTTTACTAATATTATTTTAGGCAGAGAAAGTCTTACATCCCTCTCAATTACCAAGCATTTTACCTATGACCAGGCCTGGTCAAATCGCAGCTTGAGGAACTGTGTCATATGAATAAAAAATCAAACTTTTATTGTACATAAAAGCGCTAAAAAACATTCCATCATAAGTCATTCGTATCATATCCTACTACCATAGGAATATCTCACTCAAATTTTATCACAAGTTATTCTTAATCTTGTTCAGAAACAATTAAAAAACTCATTTTAAAAAGCGCACTGGCAATTTGATGCGATTGGGTGAAATATATTGTATAACTTACCAGCAAACTTACTGAAAAGCACGGATTTGCATTACTAGACGTAGGGAGGGAATGCAATAAAGTAGAGTCAGTCTGTCTGCAACAAGCTCAATATATTTGACGCAGAAGCATATTGTTTCAGATTGACTGACTGCTCAGTGTCTTTTGATCGCTAATAATTTTGGGCCAGCGTTATGTTATAAATGCAGGACAGTTTTTTAAATTGTATTCCGTGTAAATATTTTTAATTTCATAAAATGTAATCTCCTTTAATGTATAGCAAAATGATCTTGATTTCTATAATGAGCTTCGGGAGGATTAGTCGCTTCCCAGGACTCTAAAGGTGAAAGGTGCAGTGGATTTTATTTTTTACTGAGAATTTGAATTGGCATCGAGTTCTTCACTTACACACGCACGCACGCACGCACGCACACATACACACAC
>BMAW01088818.1:52693-97089 GCA_019974015.1 Nephila pilipes | reverse complement strand
AGTAAATACACTTCCATATGATATCTGTGTCATCTCAGCAATCTCACGGAGCTTCACTTTACGATCTTTCATTATAATTTTTGTCACTTCACTCACATTTTCCGGTGTAACGGCTTCCACAGGTCTACCCGAGCGTTCCGCGTCATTTGTGTCGGTACGACCACGTTTAAACTCGGCAAACCACCGACAAATCGTTGCTTTTGATGGACAAGAGTCCGGGTAACATTTTTCAATCCATTGTTTCGCTTGCACGGTGTTTTTACCCATTAAAAAACAATGTTTTATCAGAACACGAAACTCGGTTTTTTCCATTTTTTAAACAAACTACAAAACGACTTTACTCCAACCTCGATAACTCAGCTGTTTCTGGTCCGATCGACTTAAATTTTTGACACGTTTCAAGCAAAGGTTCGTACTCTAGAAAGACCTGGTTACTGGTTTACTACGAGCGCCATCTCTGGGTTAGTCTCGGGAGTTATTGATTGATGTGTTACACTAATGCTACCGTGCATTCAAAAGTTTCCACGCGTCATAATTTTGTGAATCTATGAATAAAATATATTTGATATTCATTATAATTTTACTAATTTTTTTTTTCATTTAGTGTTCACCTCACTCACAGCCGGCGTTATTATCGTCGTGTCCTCTTGCCATTTAAGCGCCACCGTGTAACAGATCAGATGCACATTGAATCTGTCAAAGTTCCTGTTGGTTTAGTCCAGAGTCGATGCCAGCTGGGGTATTGTCCTCTTCACTTGACCGAAGCTACAAAGTATGATTACTTAGTCCATAGTCACTGTGTTGCTTCTGAGTGGTACGGTAATAAGCAATCAAATTTTTTTTCTATTTGACACTTTAATAAAAGTACAAAGAAAAACTTCTATGTATAAAAACAGTGATTCAATTAAGCTCTGTATCAGGCATTAAGGAATAATAATATGCATTTCAGGCATTAAAAATAAACCACTTGATACGATTTGTCCTACTCCAATCCTTATGGCAATAAAATATAACATTTCAACGAACATAACATCCAAAATTCAAATGTATATCAAACTACTAATACGACTTTAACTTAAATGAACTATTTAAGAAAACATTAAATAATACTTAAGCTTTACAATGTAAATTTTAATCAAATGATCGTGACTAACATTAAAACGGTTGCAGATCCAATTAGTGACTGATTTGCAATGATGTTAGCGCCTTGAATGTAAACAAATAAGCTAAATGAGCTTATATATAAAGAACAAATAGTATGTTTGCTAATTATTGCAAGAAAGTGTAATTAGTTTAACTTTAGATACAGGGATTTTTCACAACAAATGTGCAGACAAATATATTTTAATTTTCTTGGATCACTATTTTCTAAAAGACATCAAAGCTTTTACATATTACTTTTCAGATAAACCTGTAATAATATTAATAATTATAAAATGCTTTCACTTGCATAGATGAAATTGATGTTTTAAAATAAACATTTCTTCTACTTTGGAGTTTTCAGCTTCGAATCTAAATCAGCAAACGCATCTCTTTACAAAAAGTATTCTATCAAATAAAGATAAAACACAATATAAAAAAAAATCAGTTCACCTTTCACTTTTGAAATAGAAAGAAAAAGAAGTGTCAGTAACTCGCCCATTCTCAAGAAAATACAGCTTAAATCTATCCCTGAATACAGATTCGAATCACGTTCTTCGAGGGGCCAGCGGGACACGACTAGAGTGGCGCCCTTTTGATTTGTAAAGTGTAACAAAGCTATAAAAAGGTAAAATAAAGCGTCTCTTGTTATAAAAGCACTCTAAGATGGTTGTTTTGGTGGTTATATTGTTTTTGTTTTTGTCTACGTAGAGTGGCTCAATAGGTCTCAATTCTCAGTTTTATCCGTTTGACGAATGGCACTTTAGAAAAGGAAGTATTCTTGAAGACGGGACTTTTTACTATGATGCATTTCCCCTTATTTTATCAATGATTTACTGTTCTGAGTGTGCTCTGACAATAAGGCTAAATAGCAAGTTAGGTTTAGTTGTCCATCCTATGGGCAGTGGGATATTTGAAGGGCTGGAAATCCCTAATAACCAATGATTCTTCCTTTATTTAGGGAAAAATCTTTCTGAAAGCAGAATTGAGATTGTCTCTCCGATTTCAATTCAGAAAATATTCATAAATGTTCATTAAAAATATTTATTTTTCAAACATGCGATTGTTTAAAATTTTATTTTTTTCAAAGTATTTAAAAATATTTTAATTATTCTTACTTCACGTTTAATATAATTTTAATCGTATTTCTCATTCGCTTGGAAATGTTTCTCAAAATTATAAGCATGGGCTTAGTTTTACTGGTATATATATATATATATATATATATATATATATATATATACCGGTTTTTTTAACAGACACTACGAAAAGCAGTGGAAATCTATTACATATTATTTTGTGTATTTTTAAAAGAAGAATAATTTAATAAAGTAGCTTATATCATACACAGATTTATTAAAAGTACTGTAAAAAATGACAAAAAAAATTCATAAAACTTCTGATTCATTTCAATAAAACAGACATTTTAAATATGTCATCATCCTAAGATACTGAAAGTTTTAAAAATGCAGTTTGAGACATTGGATTTTAGAAAAAAAAAATTATGATACTCTATAGAAAAATTTAAATTACTCTCAAAATTTTCCAAGAAGTGTGAAGTTTTGTTTACAATATATATATATATATATATATATATACAATTTCTTCAAAACACATTGTGTCATTCTTATACATTCAAACTTTACAAATATTGAGTTTTCTCTTTAAATAATATAAATTATTATAGATATTTTGCAGTATGGTCCATTATAATGTTTATAAAGTGTTCATTTAATGAGAAAAAAAGTGTTTATTTGATTTATTTAATGATGTATATAGAAAAATGATATTATGAATGACAATAAGTACTTTTGGAAAAGTTATCTGTACGGGATGTGTCTCAATGTAGTATTACTAAACATTCCACAAATCATATCATGCTTTACAAAATGTTATTCGGTAGTGGGCGAGGTAATTTACCTCTTATTTCAGAGCATGGATAAGGGTTCATTGATTCATTGAAGGATATTTTTGCCAAGAAATTCATTTACAGCATCCAAATCCTTTTAATGGGGCTTAAGTCTGTATAACGTGTTAGCCATACGAGGCGTGGAATAGCCTCAGTCTCTAGACATTCCCCTACAGCAAAGCGTTGTCGTCCATGAAAAGAGAATATCACTGATGGCATTACGACAAGAAGATTTCCTGAGGCAGTAAGAGATGTACGGATAGGTAAATAAGAAATTATTTCAATGTACTTTTAGCTTTATATATTCCTAAATACAAACATATGCAGGGGCGTGCAGTAATTGATCATAGTAATGGTTAATATCACGATACTGCATGCTGGATATAGCGGTCTCTTTCCCGAATATTTTCAGAAAAATTATTTTTTCCACTCTCATGCCAGATCAGTTGGTGTCTGCAAGCCGATTCCAGACTTTACCGACTTTCCTCTTACTGATGCCTAGTCCTACACATAAAATCATTTAAATAATATCGGAAAAATATACCGAACATATGAAATTCGTCAATTGATATTTTTTCTGTGAAATGTTTTCTTAGAACAGAATCATTACCCACATGGGAAATCTTTTAAATCGCTAATCAGTGCTATCCCTTGGTGTACAATAGTGAAAAATAAAACTTGTATACGCATTCCTATTCTTCCTGTACCTCATACATATTCTGATATTTCACATTTCACTTACTTTCATTTTGAGACTACCTTTCGAAACGAGTTTGAAACGCATATAATGAGATAAGGCAAGATAATGAATTTAATGGAAAATAGATTATGTAAAAGAAAATTATTTTTCCTATTATAATTAATTCTTATTTTTAAATGCAAATTTTTATTCAATATATTTTCCGATTTCAGACATCTTACATATAAATGTTTTATCACGTTTCTAATAATTTATTCTTTTACAAAACGCTTATAGGATGTAATGATGAGAAGAAACAGAAAAATAAACTGTTTGATTAATCATTTATATTCTTAATATTTGCATTAATACTGTGCAGTTTAAAAGGAAAATTTCTCCCGAAGCTGACAAATGTCAAATAGAACTGAATAATTCTATTTGTAAGAACTCATCTGTAAAAATTTAATTTTAATTAATCCAAAAATCAGCAAAAATTTAAAATGATTCTAGGAATGACTGGTGGAAAGAAATCTTTGAATAAAATTTATTACAATTCTTAAGAAATATTTAATTGTTTAATATGATTGTACAAAATACACATGTCCAAAATTTAATATTGACTCATTGATTAAACCTTAATACTAGAAATATTTTAAATCTTTTACCGTGTATTTCTCCCTATCCTTTTCTTTAAATCTTATATAATAAGTGATCAACACCATCATGGAGTAAAAAAATTTTAATAAGAATGAGAGAGAGATCCCTCTGGTTTTCTTCAATTTACGGATTAAGGTCCCGAAGAGTCATTTCAAATTTAATACTCAGGAATGATATCGGTTTTAATCGGGAACAAATATGTTCTTTCTTTTTGTGAAGTTCTTGTATCCCTCCCAGTGACGCATTTAAATAAGGATTTCGCACTGATTGACAAGGATACATGATTCCTTCGTACTCTCAACACACACTTTACACTTCACGACACACGTACACTCGTATATAATTATATATATTACTTATTTAACTGAAAATACGTAATTCTACTATATTCATATCTATATATAAAACTATTATTATTATTATTATTAAACTATATACTCATCTAAAAACTATATTCATCTTCTATTAAACTATATATTCAACTTCTATTAAACTATATATTCATCTCAACTATATATCTATATTTTACTATATTCATATATATAAAATATCGTAATTCTACTATATCACACGCGTACACTCGTATATAATTTGATATATTACTTATATTATTTGATATATTATTTAACTGAAAATACGTAATTATACTATATTCAACATTATCGGAGTCAGAACACTACATATCGCATCTCTTAGGTAAGTCACTCTAGTGATATAACTGTTAAACCTATTTATTCAATAAATTTAATGAATACACCAAATGGAGATCTTTCATTGAGCAATTTGTAATTCAAATCTAATCTTTCTGATTATAACGGGAACTTCTCTCCCGCTACACAATCATTTGGCCTCTTAGTATTTACATATCGTAGTTAGTCTGAAAATTCGTAGTTTTAAGTTAAATAATTAATTTATTCGGATAAACGAAAGTTTCCCATCAATAATGTACCATCAAATGTCGTGTTAAATTATGTAATGCACTAGCAAATCTTATTTCCTCGACCGTATCTCGATAACAATGTTACCATCCTTTTATTTCTGGAACCTTTATAGACATGTATTTGACCACCACTGTTTTCAGATACCTACACCCCTCCATTTCCGTAATGTCTTAAGGGAAGGATATCCCCTCTTTCTGAAAAGATGATTTCATCGGAAACCAGCTGTCCCAATGGCACGATGCTATTTTCAGATCAAATCGCATTTCAGCCACTCCTATGAGGTATTCTTTGTAACAGGCATCAGGAAATAGGGGGAGAATTTTGACGGACATAAAAGGATTTAAGGATTGGAATGCCCATGGGTTCTAAATGCTCTTGGAAAAGTAGTGATGAGATTTATGGAGAGAGAAGTAATACATTCTTTTATTCTAGATGGAGTTTGGATTCGGTATGTTGAAATTGTTTTTTGTCTATTGGAAAATTTTCTGGCTCTAATGTTCCATCTAAACGCTAATACACTCTGTGAGCATTTCATGTTGTAACCTAAGGTATCCATAAATCTTCCCAGAAGATAATTTGAAATATTTTGATATGTGTTCTCAAAATATTTTGATTAATGTTGAAACATACCCAAAACAATGGAAAACACATTTTACTCCATATTAATAGTTTTTTTTTTTTAAAAAAAAAGAGATAAAATGTTGTAAAATAGTGAATTAACTGATTATTAGATGAATTTTTATAACTCAAACGTAAACTAAAATGTCCTTTTACAATAAATTTGATCTTCAATATCATCATAATTTTTTGAACTGGATGTTACTTTCATAATGATGGTCATATAATTCAGTTTCGATTGTATTTAGAATTAAAATAATAATAATAATAATATATAAAATAGTTTATTATACTACATGATATATACTTGTTTAAGACACTTATAAATTTTAAAATCATAAAATTGGTAAGAGATCTTTAAAACAATGTAAAATATACTTCAAAAATTTAACTCTTTTGTTTGAATTTTTTTTTCTGATATCTACTTTGTCCTATAAAAACACGTCGAAACACCTCACATAGAGAAATAGCAAAACAAACTTCCAAATGTAACTTTTACTATAAACATTATACATTTTTTTCTCAAAATGGCCCAGAAATATAAATAATACCCTCTTTGCTTTCTGAAACATTTGTAATCTTAGAGTTCCTAGCAGTTTATGACGTTGCCTTGCATTTGCCACTGAATGACGTACATCCTTAATAATTCTACTATTGTCAATATGTTTATATTATTTCAGAGTGTACTAGCCTGGAGTATCCCATTAATTGGAACAATACTTTTTTATCCAAAATTTTAGATATTGGAACTTTTTAAAGAGATTTTCAGACTTTTTTAAGCGGAAAATGCTTAAATTGTGAAGCAAAATAGTTTAATAAAAATTAGAAAATAAAAGTTGAAAATTTACAAAAAGTCACAAATAAAAAGCTCTGGAGAAAACGTATACGAATGTTTAATTTTTCAAATTTCATATACTTCACTAAATATGTTTGATTTAAAGAGATATTTAAGTTTTTACCAAAAAAATGCAGATAATTATCTTCGTCCCGATATGAAATCACATTAAAAACTTTCTACATTCAAATGAATAATGCATTAAAACTTAATCCTTACTAATGAAGTGTAAATGCGTGAAGTGTAGCAGATGATCCGAATAAAAATTAATTGGTTTAGATAACAAATATATTACAAATGAAAATAGTAAATCGCTACATCAAACGATAGGACAAAGTAAATAAATAAACAGATATCCAGACTAGCTACACAGATTTAAAATTAACTTTTAAGAGGACAATAAGTGAAGTGTTTTGTAGCAATCATATAAAACATTAAGACATGCTTTAATTTTTAAAAAAAATGAAGAAAAACTCGAAAGGAAACGAAAAAAACTTTTAGTGTTGGTTTCAAAACACTACTTCCGGTCTGTAATTACCATCCAAGAGTGGCATCCGCTTATACTAAAATAGTTCTCACTTTATCCTGCTGAATGGAAAACAAAAATAGCGATATGTTTATATGCCTAATCAATTGGCTTACAAGATTAAATCATAAAAATGTTCTGTCAATTTTTGATCAAATCCGCGATTTTGAGATAGTCGGATACCTTGAACAGTGTAGAAATAATTTTAAAAACAACTGTAGAGTGTATAACATTTATGTATATGAAAAGTATAATAAAGCAGTAATAAGGTGAAATTAAACGTATCTCGATTAATATCGAGAGATGTTTTGATAACTGTTTCAGAATATAAGCATTATGAAATATTTTTCTGCGGTTATATTTTTGAAGGTTTTCTGAGTGGGTAGCTCAATATTATGGGTTCTGAGTGTTAAAGGATGTTTAGGATTTTACACATATATAAATATTATAATTATTTTTAACACTTCAATTATCACATTACTAGAAAGTACATTGATGATCCTCTTGTATTTGTCAGGGTCACAATTGACTCTTTTCTTTTTGATCTAAATAACTTCAGATGATTCGGATTCTCAGAACCGTTATTGTTAAATTGGTCATTTACAATTAATTATTTCTAAAAATCCATTATAGATATAAGTTTAAATTATTTTTGCAAGTAAAAGACAATTTTAATGTAAGTCAAATACATCTTTGTCATTATATTGAATTTGTTTATGCGTAATTTTGAATTTTTTTAATTATTTACAGTAAATCGCATCACTATTTTTTATACAAATAAATATATAAAAAAAATATATTCTTAGTTTATACAAAAAGATTATTTCAGTGTATATTAGTAAGCATTCTGAACCTGTCTTTGAAAAGGCACATCGCTCATGAAAAATATACATTTTGAGAAAACAAGTTTTAATATTAAAATATGTTACGAACAGAATACTCTTTCTTCGCATATCATTCGATTATCCATATTTTACAAAATTGTATCATTATATATTTTCCTTTTAATTTGTTTTCTTTCCTAACATCATTGGTTTTTGGTAAACAAGAATATCTTGGTTTTAAAAACCTCTGTTTTTCGAGGTCTTTTATCACCTGTATTGTATAATTATTAGATTCATCGTTCAAATTTCTGAAGATGTATAATTTTGAAGCATTGCTTGTATTAAACAAGATGCAGCATCAAATGTGCCTAAAGAGATTACTTCTATTTAACAAATGGTTTCTTATGTGCTCGAGACCATATCACAGTATTTACATTCTCTTTTGGGTTTGAGTGAAGAAATGCTAACATTTGTTCAATAGTTCTGGATTTGACAAATGTCTAAAAATGGGTTCTTAAGCCTTCAAAATAGCATCAGGTAAATTATTTTTATGATGATAAGTTTCCGTTAGCAATTCGACTTTTTTTTAAAAAAAGTTACCATATATCTCCATCGGATAGGAATTCTATGTTGAAGCTTTTCATCAGTTGACAATTTGTGAAAAACCATTGCCCATATGTCTTAACGTATAGAATTTAAGCAAATGAAACTACTCCATATGGGTGGACCTATATATGTTTCCAGACGGTCAAAATCTGTTTCTGTCATCTTGTTCTTTTCAGATTAAGATTTCCCATCTGAAAGCTTTTGGCCTCTCATATTTGCTTTCAAACTTTCGAAGACGTGTTCCTAGTCCCTTCATTACGTGGCAATGCATTCTAATTTACAGTAAAATTTAAATTTTTCAATTAATATTAGTTACATGTTTCAATGAATTCAATGCTTATTTAATTATGAAACAAAAACTAATACGTTCCTTACATTTTTTGTCCTTGAAATGGGCGTGACATCATTTCAATGAAATTTTGGAACAAAGTTTTTGAAGCTTCTAATTATCACACTGAATAAAAAAATAAAACATTTTTGAATAGTTGAAATCTATACAATTTGAAAATTAAAAAAGACTCAAAAATTATTTTTTTCGAAAATTGTGCGATTCCGACACATCTTCAGAACACAGGACAGAATACTTAATTTGCAAAAGAACATTTTTCTTATAAATTAGGGTTAAATGCTTATTCGTTAAAAAAGAAATAGAAACTGGGCTATGTGAATGGAGATACACTAAGACTAAGAATGTTTAATAATACGCAAATAAAAAAACAGAACAAAAGAAAATTTTGAAGTAGTAAAATAAAAATAAATAATAAAGCAAAGAAAAAAAAAGAAAAAGAAAATTACTTGCATAAAAATACACAAACAGGGGAAAAAACTGAAAAGCAAAATTAACAATTATTTTAGTGAGATTCATCTACATCAAAGCAGGTGGAACAAATGAACCGACACTTCTAGAGACACCTCCCTCCTAACTAATCTTAGTAATACTATAAATATATTTGATATCTGCATGTGCTGGTAGCCTATCGGGGTAAATGAATTGCGGCTGCTCTCTTCAAGAGTCATAATAAAGTTTAAAATGCCTTAGTAAGTAACCAGTGGAAAAAACCATTTTGGCCAAGTCAAGAGTTTTACAAACAGCGAAAGGACATGTTTTCCCTTAAAAAAGATAGGTTAAAACGACCCAGTTTCTTACAGTGAGCCTCCTTCACCACAAGGCAGAAAATCATACCTCTCAGTTAAAAAGTAAGAACATTTAATGCAGGACTTAGACACTAGACGCCAGCATAGAGTAAACTTATTTTTAGCATGCACTTTTGAAACAAAGCATTTGTCTCTGCGTGTCTAATACATGCATTTATAAGTCACGACTAGTGATTTTTGCAGGCGAAAGCACACGCGTCAGGTAGACTAGTCACCTCAACTCGAGATAGTAGATGGATGTTAAGTGGAAATTATCCAAATCAAAATAAAACTGCAAGGAGATGCATATAAATTCCATTAAGGGCTGAAAAAAACAATTTTCCCTATATATCAATTACTGTCCCCATATAAATATTATACTGGAAAAGGAATATGGGGCAGCTCTCTTCAACAACGACGTAGAAATTAAAATGCCTTATGAACTAACTCGAGGGTAAATCCCTTGTAACCTAGGAGATTAAGAACATTGCAAAAATCGAAAGGATATATGGACTGACAGATCTAAGTTTCGAAACACCCTTGTCGCTCAAGATCAATCTCTGTCGCCTTGGGAAAGAAAATTATTTCCTACAGTATAGGAGAAAGAATATCCAACTGTCGAATCACTACATACCTCAAATATCTGAAGAAACCATTGAAATGGTAATGTAATTGAAATCGTTTAATCACTATAATTGTTCCAAATGAATACTGTTTCCAAATATCTGTGCCTTAAATGCAATACAATTTATAGCAGCTCTTCTATATATCGTATATGAATAGAGAAGAGTAACAATTGCTGTGGATGAGTAACGTATGTAACATCATTCTTGAATACAATTATAACAAGACAATGTTATGACATTGATATATCGGCTGTATACAAAAGCCCTGGTGATCTGAGATCGCTTGGTCAAAGAGGGTACATGTTTACTGTAACCAGAATAGTGACGCATTAATATTAGAATTTGTATGCTTGAATTCTGTTCACCAGCCATGGGAGTGAGCCTCTCCACTCTTTAGTTCTGTTTTTTTACAATTTGAGGGGCGGTATATAAAAAAAATTACATTATAGTTCAAATTAATTTGATATGAATTAATAATACGAAAAGAACACAATATCAAGCGGTAAAATTAATTTTTATTTATTTCCTGATTTTTAAGAAGCGGTATATATAATATATTACAGTCCTTCTAGGACATCTTATTTGTACACTCGTTGTTCCCTCGAAGTTCTTGTATTCCTTCGAAAAAATAACAAATACTTTCATAAAAAAAAGTCTATTATTTTAGTTAATTTAGGAAATATTAGGATCACAAAACACTTTTGAAAAAAATGAGAACTTTATGATGCATTTTTATATCTATGAGTGATAATTGTGCGAAAAATGTGTTAATTAATTTAAGTATAAATTTTTATACATATTATATGATTTTCATTATTTAGTGATAAAACTACATTATAAACTCAATAAACCAAATTTAGAAGAAATGCATATTCAGTTTTATTTAAAATAAGGCATATTTTTTTATTGCACATACTGTAAAGATATTTTCTTCCTCACTTGTTTTTGAAGGTAACTCCGATCCATCAGAAGGGAGCTCTTTGAACAAAACAAGCTTTTTTCAGTCAAAAGTCCACGTGTATACATATATATATATATATATATATATATAAATTAATTAATTAAAACTAGATTATAACGCTAATATAAATAAAATTAAGAGTAAGCGTAGATTCATAAGAGTTTTAAAACCAGCTGTCCATGGTAATTGTTCATATTTGAAGTATACCCTCTCACACATGTGATGGACAAATGTGTTAAAGAAAAAGAAAAAAGATCAGCCCTCTTTATTTTGAAGTATTAATGGGTTGTTCGCTGAGGCCTCTGTTCTTCTTACAAAGTGGGTAACTCTTTGCTGTATTGTATTTTTTGTAATTCCTTTCTTTAGTGATTTACATTTTAGTTTACTAAGATCCTTTGATAAAGTAACCGCTAGAGGCTATGAAACCCTACAGTCGTCTCTCAATTGTCGGCAGCTTATCATGTACTTTTATTTCATGCTAACACTATACATCAATCATCGTTTGCAAGTCTCTTGTCAATCAACAACAAGTCCCTAATCTGCTGTCTCCCACCAGTTCTATCGTAGACGCCTTCGCATACTCTCTCTCCTCCATCACTTTGTTAGATTTTTTTATTTTTTTTTGCAATAGCTTAGTATTAGAGAAATCCTTTATTTCCTTGCGCTTTTGCTTATTGTCTCTTCGTGAATACGCACAGCGTTGCTAAATTTTTTTGCCAAATATGGGCTATTGTTTCATGTTAAGCGTTTCTGGCATTTTACCAGATCTCTTTTCAATTTTTTATTGTTTGTTTTATTTTGCTTTATATTTATCTTAAATATATTCAGTTTAATAATTTTTTGTTTGCTTTAACTTTAATCGCATGTGGTAAATATGTATTTAAATTAATAATTTATTGTTTTTTTAATTTTAATTACATTTAGCTTAAATATATTCAATTTAATAATATATCGCTTCCTTTAATTTTAATATCGGCAAAGTTTACTATAGTCCAATTCTCTAAATTTAATCGTTTATTTTTAATTCTTTTATTTAACTGAGTAATTTAATAATAATTACAAAAAAGCGCATCTTAGGTGGCTAAATCTGTTCTTTGCAAAACTTTGCATATAATTTTTTTTTTCCTGTTTTAAATTTTTTTCTTTGGAGAATAAGTCTGATTTTTGCCTCAGTGGCATTTTATAAAAAATTTACGACCTCTACATTTCACTGTATTTAAGTGAACCGTCACATATAAGTTTGATTTGAGTATTTTAGTGTTGCCATCAGTTGCTCTCTAACCCTCTATGCGGGTGGTGGTAAAAATTTTATACCACTTAGTTTGAAGTAGGAAACGAATACTTTATTTATTTTGTTTTGTGTAATTATTAATTTTTACATAAAGTTTCGAGCATGCAGATTGTTTCTCTGATGGAATTAAAATTTTCAATTCCTTTCAGAAACATTTATGTAAGGGATAAGCAACCACCTGTTAGGTACTTTCATTAGATTTAAAACAATACTTTTTATAATCATTCTGCATGGATGTGCCATCTAATTTTAGTAAATACCACTATAAGCTACCAATTGAAGATGAAGGTGTGGGGGGAATGTATTTTACAGAGATTTTTAAAGTGTTAAATATATGGTATAAAAATATACCACCGACCCTGAAAGTGTTAAAGAATAAACCGCAATATCTGAAGCAATTGAGTGTCTGAAGTTATTTGTACCAAATTCTAAATTAGAATGAATTATTGTAGGATGTATAATTTGTAATCAAGTAAATTAAATTATATTTTCGTGAATTACATAAATAAAAATCACCTGATCAAAATTGATTGGTAGCTAGAATTTGCATCTGATTCAAAACATTAAACAATGGGAAAACATAGTCCAAACGTCAGTTCGATTAAGAACACAAAAGAGATGAGAATGATTGTTACATTGTTAGCTTACCTTTAAAGCCAAATAGATAAAATTTTGGGAAATAAAAGCAAATGGTTATTCCTATATTTTTATAAGCAATATAACGACTTCATGAAAAAATATTTGTTACTTTTGTAAGGGGGCATCATTTTGTACGAAACGTGTCTTCATTAAAGACAAAAGTGTTTCACATTAGGGCTATGTCAATTTTTGGTGCTTCTTTGAACGACATATTTACAATTTGGACAAAAGGTACAAGTTGACTTATATTTGCCATTGCTCAGGCTCCATTGTCAGAACATTACGGTCACCAAAGATATATGAAAGAGGTATAGAAAAATAAAAGTAAATTACAATAACTGATTATTGTCTAAGCACCGTCTGGAGAAACAGCTTGGAAACCAATTTGAGTTATTCCAATTATTCACGTATGGAATGACGTCATCAGATTACTTACATACGAGAACGTTAGATCAGATAATTATAGATTAAATTATTGAAATTTCAAAAGCTACTAAACTATGTTGCAAGATTTGTATGTAAATGATGCATTCACATGTGTTTCTTACTTCAACGAAGGAGTTGAAAAGGTCTTGAGTTATATAAACAGTTTTCCAATTACGAAACTTTTTTACTAGAGCTGACTCCATAAATACTACCAGAATTGTCCACACAACCTGTAAAATGTTACACGACTAAAGCTCTCTTATCAGTAAATACTTTCAATCATTGTGCGAGTATTTTTAATTCACTGATATATGTTATTCCATCGGAAGTATTGGTGAAGGTGTTTCTGAAAAAGCTGTAGAAATGGGATGAATGTATTTCTAAACACAGCAAAAACAAACGGCAAGAACTTTTTGATGAATTATCAAACCTGGACTGAATTCCCATTCAAATAAGATTCTTTTATCTGATGTAAAAGAAATTGAATCGACATACATTTATGACACATGAGAAAAAACAAATAACATTTGCTGTTTTGCAACATTTGCACTTTTAATCATCATTTCCGATTCTAAGCATCCATTTTCTGAAAGAAATATCTTCTTCTTAACAAGTAATGGGATTACTTTAGCAACAACGTGAATCGTAAGAATAATTTGAGGTATAAATTTTTTGTGGCAACAGAATTGCATAAATCAAGTAATATCACCAGTCTAAATCTATTTCAAAATTTTGAAAATGTTCTAAGAGATGGACGTAAGCTTAAAAAATTCTGAACATTAGAAAATGAAAAATCATCTACTATTATTGCCATAGACATACAATTTTACTTACGTTCTAATAAAGTATTTTCATGAAAAATATTTACATGCTGCCGCAAAACAATTAATTTTACTTATAAGACGAAACAAAGAATAGCTACAAATTCCTCCATAAAAAATTGCGGTAAAAATTTGGAAAATGTATAAAAGTGCTGAAGACTTAATAACTAGCTTACCAGTAAGTACATTGAAATTGGTAAGAATGTTTATATATGTCAAATTAAATTTGCTGTTCCATTTACGTTTAAATACCGTCATGGACGCGAACAAAATTATTTCAGATGCTAGTTTTTATGTACATTGTTATTAAAGCTATTCATCTTGATGTAGTGTCAGATTTATCTTCTAAATCATTTTAAGTTTATTAAGAAGATACATAGCTTGCAGTGGAATACTCGCAAACATTCATAATATTGTGCAAACAAATTCAAAGTAAAAGATAAAGAACTGCGTAAATACCTCCTGCAGTTTCAGATAAACGCAGATATGAAAGACTTTTAGCAGATGAAAAAGTAAAGTGTATTTTCAATCAACCAGCAACACTACATTTTGGTTATCTCTGAGAAGCCACCCGTTAAATTGAATGAAAATTATTTTAACTTGTACTCTGCGTGAAACTATCCTCATTTTTCTAGAGTTTTCAGTAGTAATTGCACAAGTAGAAGCCTACGTATATCCATTACATTTGTGGCAAATGTCTTCAGATCCAATTTATTGTACACATCTCACACCAGGAGCATTTCATATCGGTACATGACATAGCCACACAGTATCAATCAGACCTGAAGTCTGCTAAGACACCAGCTTGACAGATGTCGTACAAGTGAAACCGTTCCAAAATTTCTGCGAAAAAGGGTTTAACTGGGAATAACCATTCCATCTTCAACAATGAAATAAATTGCAGAAACTTCAGCAGAACCTAATCATCAATAACTCAGTACTTCTTTATGGTGAAAAGTTGCCCCCTTTCAAACTAGAAATTCGAAAGAATTAAATCTACGCCTCCTGGAACAGATCAAAAGGTCAGAGTTGTCACTGTGAGAATTGCTAATGAAATTATAAAGATATTTATAGTAATGATGTGCCTGCTACCAAAAGATTAGGAACATATAATATCAACATTTTGGACAAAAGTAGAGACTTCTAATAGAATTTAATTTACTATTGCATTTTTCTTTGTTATTATTTGATTTACTCTTTTGTATTTTATTGTAAGATATGTTTAAGAGCCTTTTCGTTGTTGTAACTTGAGATTTCAAGGTGGCCGGTACGCTTAAGAAAATCAATGTGAGCTGAATTTGCGTGGACACCGATGGTAAATACATTGCAATAGGAGAATGGAAAAGCATTATCATTCGAATTTTGTTTATATTCTTCTCTTCCGTCATGAAAGAGAGGCACCCAGCTGTTTAGAATGAGATTCTCATATTTTATTGAAGAATAAATCGTAAAATAATATGCAATTTGTGAGTCTTTTATAAAGTTGCCAAATGAACTCGTGAACACGAATATTGGTTTATACTTCTTAGTATGATTGCTTATTGTAATAAATGTCTTGTATTTGAAATGAAAGTAATGAATTTAATGCTATTTGTATGTGGTAAAAATAATTCACAGAAAAAAATAGGAATTAAACTTTTCTTACTGCTTTTATTTAATAATATAATATTCGTTTAAGCTGTACTTCTAATGAACGGGAAAACAAAGTGTTTTGAAAGTACATATTGCAAGGTACGGTTTTGCTTGGAGCAATTTTACGCTTGGCGCATGCCAAACGACTCTCATTACTTTCCCCATCACAATTTAAATGTAAAGTCTATTTTAAACATCTATTTTTAAATAGAGTTGTCATGTGTTGGACACTTGATATATTAAGCATACTTTCTTGACTCTTGTTAGCATCCTTGGTAGAGTTGTGTTGTAAAAATGTGTTTGAATGGAACTTTTGATTATTAAGATGAGCTTTTAATGATCATGTTCTATGGTGTACCTATTTGAGTGCACATCGGTGCATACAGAAATAAATTTAGTTTTGAATTATTAAATTAATACAGTCCACTCTTATTTATTTTACAATTTATTTAATCTGAGCTATCCTCCGAAACATATGTTATATAAATAAATTATCGTCTTGAAGAACTATTGTTAATATGATAAAAAAAATCACTAGTCAAAATAAAATATATCAACAGAAAAAGGGAAGGATTTCTTAGATAAGAAAGTGAAATTTGCTTCACGAATATGTGATTAGAATTGTTTGAATAATTCGAGGACTGCTTGGTATTGGCTAATTGTATGAGATTTTCTTTCAAGTTACTCATTACTCTCCACAAAATGCCTGTCAACCTTTATGAAACATCTAAATCTCGTATTCGGATATCACATTTCATATTTTCAATCAGTCATGCAAATGCTGGAACGTAATTTAGAGATATATTTTTTGGAAATTGATGTGCAATAAATTTTATTTATTTTAGTCTTAATTTAAGTATCAAAATTGGCAAAACTCATTATTTGTATCGTAAAAAAGTTACGGTCTTGTATAGCATCTGCACTATGAAGATTAAAAAAAAAATATAGTATCTTTTATTGCCATCTTAAAGAAAATCAAGCCAAAAAAAAAAGAAAAAAAAGGGGAAAAATTATTTTATCAATACAAATGTGAAATATTCTATTTATAACACTAGCATTACATTAATAAAATTAACTTTAAACTTTTTACCTCGTATTATATGTATGCTCAAAGCTGGAAAGTATGCTCAAGCTTTGCTGTTAGAAAATATATTTACTACTCATAGGAATAGACACTCCTCTAGTCGAAAAGTAGACACATAACGATAATTGTAGACCTTCATTTTATTCTTAAGGTAGTGTCATTTTCTATTATCAGAATACTTACCAAATGGGAAAATGATCTTTTTCGAAGCTGATAAGTCGATATCTTGAAGAGCAAGAAGATGAAAGCAATTGATTGTGCCACGAGGGATATTCTTTTCTCGAGTGAATATAACGAAGAAGAGCAGATTCTTATCGGTTAATGTACTATATCGAATGAGGTCTATTATTATCTAGTACGATACCTTTTAACCCACCACTTTACTTGCCTTTGACGTAATTCTTTGATATTCATGAAGAAAAACTAAATAATACGTAAAATATGCTTAAACGTTTCAATACATGTAAAATTCCTTAAGGATTGCATGAATAAATGTGATTTACAGTCTTAAAATATATTACAAAAGTTCTTTTTTTAGAGTTATTGCATAATAAATTTTATAAAATGAATTATATTAAATTAAAACTATTTTTTTCCCATTTCTTGTCGATTTTGTTATTAGGAACAGAAAAATTCGAGTAAAGTAGCAATACAAATTTCTCAATGTAATTTCTATGCAAAATACACACAAGCCATATTTTTCAATTTTATTCATAATTTTCTTTTCTGTTTTGAATGGCAAATGACAAATTTATATGCTATTAAATAGCAACAATTATGCACAAATTAAAAAAAAATCCACAGATATTCATGATCAATTAAAATGATTTGCTTATTTCCTTTAAGCGTTTCGTTTTAACAAAACATGATGTTTATTCTAATTAAAAAAAATATTCAATATGTGCTGAGATATACTAGATTGCTTTAACTACAATACGTATTTGTCATACAAATTACACCTTTTTCAAGATCTTAAAGGACAAAATAATTTAGTTCCATCTCTCTATCATTTTCTTTTAACTTCATCAACCTGTGATCAGGTGTATATCTAATAATTTATTTTATAGGTTCCGAATCTAGTTATGGTATATAATACAGATAAGAACATTTATAATATGTAATTTTCTACCAAGTAGTGGTTTCACCTGTAAATTAAATTCGTTAATTTATGCAGTTAAATTGAAAAAATAATGGTACAGTAATGCATTTTATGTAATATTTGATCTCTATTATATTCTATATACTTATTGCTAAATAGAAAGTAGATGCGATAATTAATGTGATAGGCCGTTTTGAAATGAGGTCATCTACAAATATACTCTATAAGGAAAAACAACGATTTACCAAGAAGCATTTGTCCGATGAAAACAAAAATTGGTGGCTAGGAAAATTATGTGCAGAATATAAAATTATTAAAATTTCAGAAAATCTGAATGATTTATTTCATAGTTATATAGTTACAAAGCAACGAGCTCAATAAGGTGTTGACTCACCTCCAACCTTGATGCAAGCTGCCCACGAGGTGTAATAGAGTGATACAGCTCCCTGATGGTCTCTTGCGTTATTTCTTGCCGCATTTGCTCTAATTGCCGAACTAGGTCATCAACATTCTCTGGTAGATGCAGTCGCCAACCATCATAACCCAGACATGCATGACTGGAGAGAGATCTTGCTGGATGAGGAAGAGCTTGACAAGCTGTAACACAGTTCATACCAACAAGTGCCGTATATGATCTGGAATTATCTTGCTGAAAAAATTAGACCAGGGCACTGCAAAAGGTACGGTAGAAAAAATACAGCTATCAGAATGTCGTCGATGTACCGCTGTACTGCAAATGTGTCACTAATGGCGACAAAAGGGGTCCGGCAATCAAGGGAAACTGCAACTCAGACCCAAAATCCTGATTGAGGGCTGGTGTGGTGTGCAATAGTAAAATCAGAATCGGCACGCTGTCCTCTGCGTCTTGAGACTCGTCTTCGATGATCGTCAGGACACAGTTGGAAGCAGGATTCTTCGCTAAACACTATACGTCCCCAGTCAGCATCCTTTGAACCTGTTCGAGCCAAGCACCACTTTAATCTGGCTTGACAGTGTGTGGGCGAGAGTGGCAGGTGGAGTAGTGGTCGGTACGAGAGTAGATCTTGCTTTGTCAGCCGTCTATGCATAATCATGTTGGACATTAGTGTGCGGGTCGCACGTCTGATGGTGCATAACGATGAATCAGGTGCAGTGACAGCTGATCTAACAATCAATCTGTCCTCCCGATCTGCTGTGGCCCTAGGTTGACCGCTACCAACATGACGCTGAAATCTGCCATTGTCCACCCACTCTTGCCAGCTTCTTCTAATCGCCGCTTCGCTTCGATCCATATGACGAGCGATTCTCCGATTTGCCCAACCTGCCTCTTTGAATCCAATGATACAACCTCATTTAAACTCTGACCGTTGTTCGTAATGAGCTCGAATCTTACGGTGAGGCATTTTTTAAAACGTTTTTCTGAATTTCACTTGGTGTGTGTGTGTCATCAAATTTTCGATCGTTAATTTAACCAACTTCCCATCAAGCTAGAACTTTGAAACTTTGGGAATTGTTTTACTTGCCTAACAATGCAATATTCAGGTATTTGCGACAAGTTTTAACTAATATTTCAATAATTGTAATGAGTCAAAATATCCCTTCCACTCGGCGCTTTGAGGAAAAAATCTCTTTCCCCCTCAGGGATAGTAAAGGGGAGATACTATCTCCCCTTTACTATCTCCGAGATAGTAAGGGTTGCTGACTTTTAGTCAGTAATCATTCGCAAGAAAGAAAGTTTCCAATATTTGGCGCCATGTCATATCACAATAATTTTTTCTGTATTCTGGTTCCCAGTTTTAATAGAATGACTTACAAACTTTCAAATGCCTGTTTTGATTTTATATTACGAATTTTTTTAATACGTTCACAAATGTGTCTTTTTAAGCAAATTTTAAAGATAAAAATTATGTTTTCTAGAATTTGATGTACAGCATTTCAGAAGTACTAAGAAAATAGAATTTAAATGATAGGCATGTCGACTCTAAATCATGAATTAGTAAAAATTATTAGATGCATAACTTTTATTTGCTCCATTCGTAATTTTTTAGTAAAGTTCGTTTGTGTTTTGTCCACGTTTTTGGGTCTAGAAGAGTATGACGTGTAATACATGTAGATTTATCTACACTTAGCCACTCATACTCAAATTAGCCCCACCTCACCACCACGCTGTTAGATCTCGTAATCCAAAAATATTTGGAAACTAAGAAGGAAAGGCTTGTATGTGCTGTAAAAGTTTTCAGTAAAAAATATTCAATAAATGATTGATTAAATTGAAATTATAATTAAATTTTTTATGTGTTTATCACGTGTTTGTTTTGAATTTAATGTATAATAATTAATATACTTTGTCATTATATAAAAACGTTGTTTTTAAAAACGTTGGTTTTTATCTCGAATTATTCAGTCATTGAAAAGTATCCTACATCACAATGCAACAGAAAATGTGACCATCAGATATATAATCGCTTCATATATACACCTGCCGAGTGCACAGTTCTAATGCGCTGTATCTCTCGCTATTCATTCATTAGTCATCAAATTTTTATTTTTTTGCATGTTGGGTCCAAATGCTTCTGTATACGAAATTTCCTTAGAATTGGGAAACTCCTTCTTGATGCGTCTTTTTTTTTATTTGTTACAGAGGTTATTTTGCATAAATTCTCCCTTGAATGGTTTTCACAATCCTTCAGAACCGACTAATGTATTCAAATAGAAAAGTTATATATTTCATCTGTTAAAGCATTACTAGAGGATTTCCATTCCAAACGAATCACCTCTAAGAGCCTAGTTCTCATCTTCCCCGCTATATATGTGCTAACTACCTATTCTTATGTTACTGTTCTCAGATACAGGGTATAAAAAAACCCAACCACTGTATTCCAGCTCATTACGATGAATTAATATTGTATATTAGCAGCTCACAATTACAATGCTAGAAAGGCTATCACTTTCTCTCTTTCTTTCCTGCCTATTAATCGTAAATCCAGTAATGTTTTGCATTTACATTTGTCTTTATGTTATTTATTTCATTAAATAGCATATCTTAGCAAATTAAAGTGGATGTGATCTTTTGCAGACTTTGGCTTATATTTAAAAAATATCATCTCTTCATGGGAAAAATATTTTTCCTTACCATCATGAAGAAATATAAATAATTTTATTGGCATATTTATATATGTGTAATCCCTCTAATTACAACTGATTTAAATTTATTGGGAACAGTAAGGAAATAAACAGTTGTTTGTTTTGCTTATAAAGTAATAAATACGCAAAAGTAGAGCTGATCTCCTTTCAAAATGACCATTTTAATTAAGAGGCGTCTCAGTGGTGTTATGTTTTTCTCAACAGCTGAAAATGTATACATTTTTCGACTAATTATAACTAATTTAAATTAAATACTCTGATATTTCTACTTACGATTTAGAAATGTATGAGATTTCAAATACATGTAAAATATTTTAAAAATATATCTTATTCTTATTTATATTATGAGGCCACAAAAATAATAAAAATTTCTTTCAGACATTCTGAGTAAGTTCAACTACGCGCAAGATAATTTCCACACAATTAGTTTTAAGTACTTGCAACAAGTTGATTTAAAAAGTCAAATACACCGTCCTAAATGTCAGTCCATTCAAATTAATTAAATCTTTGAAAAGTATTTTTAAAAAAATTAAATATTTCAAAATTTTATTCATCTAAAAAAATTAAATTTTTTCCTACCTTTTTAAATAAATTATAAATATATGACACTAAATTCATTCTGAATTTAAAGAGTTCATTGTACTAATTATACATACAAACTCTTAAGTGTTTAAGTATTATACATTTTGAAATATCCTGCGCGTAAATGAAAAAAACTATAACTGATAAAAATTCATTTAAATTTATAACATTCAATTATAAAATTAAATTTTGGAAGATACTAATAAAAATGTTCCTGGATTATAAAATGTGCTTTCATTTGGCTCTAACAACTATCTTTAGTTTTGTGCATTCGTTTTCTTTTGGTGCTTCAAAAGTGATGCCTAACTTCGTTTTTACGAAGTCTTGATTCTTCGATAGTCACGTTCAGCTAGTGATAAGCAAATATTCTTGTCCATTTTTAAGTCAAACTTTTCTATAACTGAAATAAGTATTTGGCTACCATTACTGAAAATTCTGGTGGCCAGATTTGTTGTAATCTCTGCAACTTGGAAAACAGGACCAATTGTCTTCGGGCAAAACTTCCATATTAATGAATTCAAACATTCATTTGGGTTCTGTGTCTTGCCACCTAAACATTTTCTCAGTAGTTTTGGATGAGATAAATCTACAATCATTGGCTTTATAACATCATGTACTGATTTGACAATGAGATTTTAGTGGTTGAAGTTTGTAGTAAATGATGTAACTATGATCTAGGTGTTTAAAGATACAAAATAAAGAAAAATTGGTTGACAAGAAGGATGATCAAAATAAAGGATTGATATAGTGTATCTGGGGGGAGGGGTATCTGCGTTTATCGTAAACAGTAAACATTATATAAAAGTCAAATTATCACTAGAGTGCCTGGGGTGAGTTGTGATCGTACAACCTGACGAAGCTAAGCCCCTGAGAGCTCGACGGATAGAAAAAAACTGAATTATAAATTAGATTATAATTTAACTATTTGTATAGACTTAGTTTGAAATATTAAATTATTTGTATGAAGTTTTTGTCATTAAGAATTCGCGAAGTATATTGCGCCAAAATTGAGGTGAATCATTTTTCTACATAAAGCTATTTAAAATTAAGGACAAAGAATACAATGAAGTTTTAAAAAATTATATATAGAGAGTAAACGGAATTTGATGTAAGAATTAAATTTTGTTCATAATTTTAGCCAACAAAGTCAGTTGATCATGTAAGATTGAAAAAGCTTAATAGGAGAATATTTTATCACAAAACATTGGGTTGAAATGTGTCTCACTATCAAGGAACAAATACAAGGGTTACACATAGGGAGGCTTTCTCCCAATAATGTGCCTTTATGTACAAGTCCAGTGTGCCTAATTCATAGATGTATTAAATAACATCTTGTCTTTTACTGAAAATAAATTCCATTGAGAAATTATAGATTCATACGATTCAGTTTATTACCTGTTTTCCTATTCCATTTGTCTAACTGGAGGTTGTGAGTAAATGATTTAATGCATTTTACCACGCAGAATAATGGAATTATAAGAGAGATTGACCAAGATGTAAATTTATCAGCAATGTCGACTGCGTCGTTGCCCTTGATGTCCATTTAGATGGGTATCCAACGAATTATCATCTGGATGGTTTCAGTCTCTAGGTTAGGATTTTTTAATTTGTCACTGATCCATTAATGATAATGATGTGATTTGGGTGACTTAAAGATTCTAACGCACTCATGGAATCTGTGAAGACTATAACATGTACATTGCGTCGACCTTTTTCAATGTCTTATTAATAGTGAACATTTCAGCAATAAAACACGAACTCGAATGAGGAAGTCGAAATACGTGAAGTGAATTATCTATTAAATATGAGGCTCCAATAAGATCCTTGGATATAGAACCACACGAACAGATGAGCTTAAAACGAGGGTATAATTTTGCTCATTCATTAAAAAGTTGCACGTAAACTCTCGATGTAGTGTCTGATTTTATACATTTTTAAAAGGCTTATAGAATCGAAACTTTGTTCTTACCCCAGGGAAGAACCCAGGCTTGCTTTCATTACAGAAATATTCTTTAGTTCATAGCTACACTTAATATTTTTTATGTCCCATCAAAAATAGAATTAGAAGGCTTTTTATGCACTCTATTATCTGTATAAAAGTAACACTTTCAGAAAGAATGATAAAAACTGTAATATTGTAGTTTTAAATGATATTGGATAGAATTTTTTGTCCTAAGTAGGAGGAAAGTTTAAAATAGTCCCCTTATAAAGTTTTGATAGAAGTAATTTGGTAGATTTCCGAGCAAAGAGGTAGTGATATCATGATGGAGAGGTCTTAAAAATTTCATTTGAAAAAAAAAGATTGATTAGCTGAACTATATATCACGCACAAATAATCTAATATCGAACAGATCAGCACAGGGTATATACGTAAAATACAAATGCTGTTAATACCCCATTAAGAGGGTGATAAAAACTTTAAAATATTCATGGATTTTTCACACTCTTTGGGAAATTGAAAATATGACAGCGAAATGTTACATTTTTATCAAGTTTCAGAGATATAAATTTCATTTCGTCTACTACATTGATTGGGTTATCGGAACAATAAATTTCGGTATCAGAATAAAGTCCTGTTGTCTACAGAAATGTACACCAGCAGGTTTTGTTCAAGAGAAGCAGAAACCGTTTTCATTTGTCCGTTTTGAAAATTTCCGTAGAGTCTAATGAAGTTATCTTTCAATAACGTACTTTTCTTTTTTCGTGCATGAAGTCTGCACTTCGTTAACAATAATAAGAGCTTTGCAAATTGGTGGGGTAATCGAAATGTTATTATGTAATTTTTTTGTAATTAATAATGAGGCACTTAAGACACCAATTAGTAGTACCCCTTACATTTTAATGAAAACACTTAACTTAAAATATTAGATTGAATAAAAAAAATTAACTTAAGCCTTAAAATATCTGTGGTATAAAAATTGGAATTTTACTCTAAAATCAATATTCGTATAAATTTTTCAGAATTCCAAACCATCAAGTACTTAATAATTAGAACTAAAACTTCGACGAATATAATTAAGAAATCGTAACTCATTTTTGAAGCGGATAGTTAAATAGGAATTATGCTAAAAAATTAGGGACACAGTTGTTCAAAATAAAAAAAAATATTTTTTTCAAAAATTTCGCATATTATTTAAATGTAACTACGGTATATATTTTCATTTTAAAGCTTAATATTTCGTATATTAAGCATTGAGAATAACAAGTATTAAATATTATTTTTCAATTTCAGCTCAACAATAACCATTTTAATGCTTAATTCTACTTTCTAATAAAGCCTTCATTATTGTAAAGTTTATAGAATTATAAGTGTATTTACTAGAGATGAAAACTCAAACATCAGTTATATTTCATAAGCAAATATATATAAATAAATAGAATGGATCATATTTATATAATATTTAATTCCTTCTGAAAAAAATATTGATTCATTCAAATGTAGGGATATAGCTTGGTTAGGACAAATATCAATTATATCATAAATAAATCAATTAATAAATTTAATTAAATGATTCCTACTTTAAAATACCAAAATATGCGTGAAAAAAGCTTCAAGATTCTTTTCCATTATATTAAATATAGAAAAAAATGAATATGAGAAACACTGCAAAAATTATAAAGAATGCAGAGGGAAATAGAATTGAACCGTTAATGAATTGTCTGATTTCATTTCGTGCTGTCTCATGTTAATACCATCAGATTTGTAAAATAGGTGAAAAAGAGTACAAATATCTCCGTTCCTTTAATAAATACTACATATATTTTATGAAAACCTTTTTCACAATATCCGTATTACAACACTAACCGAACACTCTGCAGACACACACACTGATTTATTTCAAATGTCTGCAACTACTCAATTTCAAAATTTGAGTAGAAACAGTGGAAATAACCATTAATAAATAAGGAAAATTCGTGTAAATATACCCACTCCTAGTTCTATTAGTTATCAACATGGATTTAGGTAACAGCAATTATGGACACGTATTAAAGTATGTTATTAATCATTCATGCATAAGGTGACGTATTTTTAATTAATGAACACATTGAAAACAGGAATAAACTTTCTAATTAATAAGTTGTTCTGTCGCTAGAAACAAGCCATCCAGAACAAAGGTGTAAGAATCCTTCAAAATATGTTCAATTAATTTAGAAATGCGTTGGCAACAAGATTATCTTAATCATTTACAACCTAATAGTAAGTGTCAGTTTAGGAAGGAAAATGTTAAAAGAGAGGCTTTAGTTCTATTGAAAGAAGACTACTTGATCCTCGTAAACAGGGTTTCTCTAAAATCATTGAAGTAATTCCAGGGTATAATGATAATAACCAAGTAGTCAAATTTTAATCTTCGTTAAGAGTTTGTATTGTACTAAATGTTATCTATAACAATTAAAACATAATCTTAAGAGTGATTTAATCAGTTATTGTATGTATGTTCATTACATTTTGCTTAAGATATACAGGGTGTCCAGCCTTAATGTGAACCAATAGCTAATTCCCGAACCGTTGGGTTTAGATATGCATTTCCAATTTAAAAAATGTTTTAAAAAATGTAAAGAATGTTTTTACGTGCTTTTCAAACCAAAAACCCAATTTAGAAAAAAAAATTACAAAAATTAAATTTTATACGGTCCCCAGGTCCTATCACTTGTATTTAGGAAAATATGCATTACATAAAAACAAAGTAAACAGAAAAAGTTTCATTTTATTACGATAAAAACTGATCGAGTTATGGCTACATAAAGTTGAAGCATTTGAATGTGTAGAAAAGAGGGTCGTATATAAATTGAGTTTAGAGAACAGTAATTCGCTATCAACAGAAAGAGCAAAAGAAAAAAATCATAGTAATATTAAAACATAGTAGTAAACATCATAGTGTAATTCACTGTAATTCACAGGACGTCCGTGTGATATTTATACCAATGAATTTGATTTTCAGGACAAAAATCTCCCTACTTTTCTTATTAGAGGATTATTTGATAAAATAGTGAGAAATAACTACCGGGAGTATTTCATGATAGCTACGGATACTTCAAAAAACCGTAATATGATTTCCAAAAATGTATAACGAAGAATTAATCTTTTACTTTCAACGTAAATCCCATTAACACTATATTTGCAACAAAACTCTAGCAATATGCCCAGCTTTAGATGATCTTACGGAATTAAATAATTTTTTTTTAATATTATCAGATAGTCACTCTGTTCTAGCTGCTCTAAAAAGTATAATATAAAAACTCCAAATGTTATTCACAGATTAGCCAACAAATGTTCGTCTTGTCGCAATTTCCTACTAAAATGAAATGACTTTGGACTCCGGTACACTCGAAAAGTTTTTAGAATGATCAGGCGGATAAACTCGAAAAATCGATTACACAGTCTAACATTTACATCAACTGGTTGTATCCGGAGGATATCTATAGTAAGAATTACAGAAACAGTGTGAAAAGAAGCAAAAACATTTTATTCAAGTAAATATTGTGAAAATTTGAGAAACATTCCGACAATTGATAAAATATCCAAGCGGACAAAGAGCAGAAGAGAGGAAACTCTCATCAATTGAATCATCTGTAAAATGATCATAACTTTAAGGGCTTTTATACAAATTCCAACTACAAGTCAATGATATGGAACATATTCTTTTCAATTGTAATAAATATATCTCTCAAAGAAATCATTCCTGGAATATACACATTGTAAGCTCAGGACGCAATATTACCTTCAAAGAACTTTTGGAAACAATAGTATCTAGTAAACAAGTGTTAAGAATATTCATGCAGAAAGTAAAATACTTTGACATCTACTGAATGAAAAGTGTCTTTTAAAAGGGATTATAGCCTTTATTGCTCTCTCTATGGCAATTTTGATTGAAACCAATTAATCAAAAATGCTGAAAATGATAGACATTAAGAATTCTCTAAGGTACAAGAATGAAGGTTGTACACAATAAATAAATAAGTTAATAAATGTGTATGAAATGCAGTATGTATTCGTTTTGTTTAATGGTGCAAATTATTTGTTTTATATACATATCTGTAACCATTTAAATTTAGTATGTGTGTAATAATATATCCGAAAATTGTAACATTTTTCTTATAAATTATAATATATTTTTCCTTCATAAACTCTTAAATAAAGACATATCTTGCATTTGTGTTAATTAAAATAAGTATTAACTTTTTTTTTCTTTTGTTTTTTAGCCAAATGTGTTTACACAAGTTGAATATCCACTATGCATTATAATGAACACATAAAAAATATATACATACAATTGATGATATGTGGTGTTTTGTTGTCATATTAAAAATATTAATCTCAAATTTGATAACAATCGATTGAAAAATATGACTTTGGTTCTCAAGAACTGAAACAATTTTGAAAGAAAATGTTATTCTTATTCTATATTATAAAAAAAGCTACATGAAATAAATAAAATCTTCATATCCCTTTCAGAACCAGTCAACACAATCGCGCAAGTTAGACATTTCTTAATGTTTTTACTTATAGAATAGCCATATGTAAGAAAAGCCCGAATCGAATCATCGTGCTGGTTAGCAGAAAGTTTTAGGTACCATTTTTTTATCAATAGAGGGTGTTTGTAGTCGACGTTTAATTTTCAGTCACCTAATCTGATTTCGTTTACAAGTACAAAGGATATAGTTCGCCATTTTATCTATCGTAAAAAGGAAATTGTCAATATATTTCTAATTGCTAAGATACAGATTTTTGTTTTATTGTGTAAATAAGTGAAAAATAATGATATATATCCATTATAATTTAATTATGTTTCTCGTAATGCTCAAGACTTCGTTAACCGTATGACCGTATGATCCCCCGACATAGGCGTTACGTCAGTTTGTCCTGCTCTACATGTAAGTAGAACATGAATTGAACATGGTTCAAAAGATAATAAAATTGGCATTGTTGATTGGAAAGACAAGAAAAAAGTGATTATGGCAACAAATTACTGTGGTAGGGAATCAAAAGTGAAAAAACAATGCTGGTCGAAAATTTCATGTAAATATATTGAGGTATGTGGCAACCTCTGAGGTGAAACCCCACAATAAGTACATGAGGTGTGTAGATATTTGCGATCAGTAGATGTAGTACTAACTGGACGTGGTTCAAAACAAAAAAAAATGAACTTGGAAGGTTATTTTGCATTTCGTTGACTTAGTTTTAACCAGTTTTTGTTTTCTGTATAAACTGGACATTCCGAAAATAAAACAAATGATATTTAATTATTAATTGATATTAATACTGTTATTTAAGTAAGATATATCTGAATCACCTCCATCTGCTAACAGAAACATCATAGATGAAGAAAATTCAATCGATTTGATTAGTCCACTCCTAAAGAGATCAAAATACTATAATCCACATGCGAAAAAACATGCCATGATAAATGGTATGATGTGTAAGGACATTTACCATGTATTTGACAATGACATTTCAATGCCTCACAAATACATATTTCAAAACAGCGAATACGTTTCCAAAACACATTGTGAAAATGCTATGTCTATTTATGTTTATTGGAAAAAACAATCACGTCTTAAAGATTTCTATTGTACATAATAAGCTACTCAAAGGATAAATAACTCTCGAATAATTTCTTTGTAACAATTTTAGTTGAAAAATTTTGCTTATACTATCAATTTAAAGCCAGAAAATGTATAACTTAAAATTTTTTATAGGTGATGGTTTCACAGGAAAAGCCGAAAACTCACGGGTACCCCCTACCCCCAGCCCTGGAGAGGAGCAAATTTTTTTTTTAATGTTTATCAGTGGCAATGGAATTAGTACTGAGTTATTAATCAGAAAAAATGTTATTTTAAAGGTAAAAATATTTTGGGTTTTATAGAGATGTTGTAGTATTTTCATTACATTTTTTTCATATTAGTTTGCATTCTTTTATACTTATGTGATGCTCTCCGATGTTGACATTAATGACGTCTTCTGGCGTTTCTCACCATCTAACTATTTCCATTTTTACGTTATAAAGCTCATAAGTAGAAGAGTGCTTGGTGCTTCATGGTAGCCAGAGCTACATGTTTCCCGAGAAATCAACATTTCTATATCATTTGAATATTTCCTCTTGGCTTCAGCAGGTGTATATGAGAAGCGATTCTCAATGTAATGGTCATATTTTTTGTTGCATTGCGATTTACGATACCTTTCAACGACTGAAAAAATGCCTCGCCGCAGGATTCGAGCTCTTTACGAGCAATTGTCAGAATTTGAAAGAGGCCGTATCTATGGATTGAAACAACAGGTTGGGGAAAATCGGAGATTCGCTCGTCATATGATCAAAGCTATGTGGCTATTAGAAGATGCTGTCAAAAATGGGAGGGCAGTCGTATATTGCAGCGTCAAAATCGTAGAGGTCGACTTAAGGCCAATCGGATACTTTAGGATAGAGGTGAAAGCAGATTAGGAAGACAGAGTGATTGTCAGATCAGCTATCACTGTACATGATTCATCATTATCAACCATCAGACGCGAGATTCGCTCACAAGTGTCCACCATGACGACTGATAGAGCGAAATCTACGCAAGTATCTACGGCTACGCCCCTTGCTATCCACGCCTGAACACTGACGAGACAGATTACAGTGGTGCGTGGCTCGACCAGGTTAGGATGATGGTAACTGGGGTCTTAAGGTGTTTAGCGACGAATCCCGTTTCCAAATGTGTCCTCACGATCATCGAATATATGTCTGGAGACGCCCAGTGCAGAGTGCCGATCCTTCTTTCATTATTGCACGCCACAACGGCTGTCAACCAGGAGTTATTGTCTGGGGTGCCGTTTCCCTTGATAGCCGGACCTATTTAGTCGTCATTCAAGACACACTGACAGCACTGTGGTACGTCGACGATATTCTGAGATCTATTTTGCTACCGATCATTTTGCAGTGCTCGGAACTTATTTTATAGCAAGATTAGGCGACACCATATACGGTACGTGTTTCTATGAACAATCTCACAGCTTGTAAAACACTTCCTTGGCCAGCCAGATTTCTTGACAATCTAGCATGTCTCAGACACGATGGGAATGCGTCTGCATGTACCAGGGAATGTTTATGACCTAACCCTACAATTGGAGCAAATATGGCTAGAAATACCGCAGGAGACCATCAGGAGCTTTATCACTCTTCGCCACGTCATGTGGCAGCTGCCATCCAGGATAACGGTGGGTCAACACCTTATTGAGCTTCTTACATTGTAACTATGCAACTCGGAAATAAATCATTTAATTTTTCTGAAATTTTACTCATTTTCAATTCTATACATAATTTTCCTGTCTGTCATTTTTTGTTTCCATCGAACAACTCCTTTTTGATTCGTCGTTTTTTTTATTATAAAGGTTTTATTCTTTATTTTTTATCAATTACATATTTTTATCTTTAGTGAATTTTTTAATATATTATAAATGAAATGTACTTATAATATATTATATCAAATATATTTTATAAGTATAATCTTATTTCAAAAACTGTCAGTTTCTATTTTGAATAGTTTTATTCTTGTAACAAGACTTCTGGTTTGAATGTAATTGAATTTAAAATTTTGTTACATTTAATAGACAAAAATATTTTCTTTCTGTTACAGATAGATTGAATTGAATGAAAACCTTATAAACAACATATATATTATTTGTTAAATATTTCAAAAGTTACAGCACCATTATCGAACAATGCAATACTAAATATCCTTGAATATGAAAATGAGATTTTACGTCTTCATTTATTTAGAGTACTCTTTCAAAAGGAATGATGAAAATCTATATCACCAGCAGAACTCTCTTGCAAGTCCATTTCAGTAATGTGTTTCGAGATATCTCTTTAATTCAAGAACTTGAAAGGAATGAATAATGATGCATTCTGGAAAGCATTTTGGATACATAATCTTGAACTCAGAATCAAATTTCGAGACAGTCTTTGTGTAAGTAATGGATATGATTCGCGATATCAAAGTGAGTAATATGATAAAACGAGTATTTTAAATCTCGTTTTATGCATCATATTACTCAAATACAACGTTAAGTCCTTCTCTACTGTCAGCATTTAGACGATGTTTGAAATAATATTCCTCTTACGAATGCTTATCAATTTGTTGTCCTTATTTATGAATAAATCTTATTAGAAATAGTTCCAGTCTAGGGAATTTCGTTATATTTGTTACATATTTAAATTTGTTTTCTATCTAATCTTTTTAAGAAATAAGCATCTGCTCTTACACAAATTTGTACATTTTCAGACGTGGTATCTTAGCAATTTAACTAATTTTAAATACAAATTTTAAGTATTGATGAAAATTGATATCGCCTTAATACAAATAATTCGATATAAAAACCAACGTTTTTAAAAATAACGTTTTTATATGGTAGCAAAGTATATTAAAGAAAATTATTGAAATATTAGTTAAAACTGTTAGTTATTTTTAACTTTAAAATTTACTTAAAAAGATACATTTGTGAGCATATTAAGAAATTCATAATACTCATAAAATCAAAACATGCATTTGAAAGTTTGTAAGTCATTTTATTAAAAAAAATGGGAACCAGAATTCAGAAAAGGTTTACCCTTGGCGACAAGAATTATTTGGCAGTATTTTGCCAAATGTGGCTACCCTGTTCAGTTTCACTGATTTAACGCTCAGCCAAAAAAAAAAAAAAAATCCTTCAAGTTTGGTGCGCGGGTTACGTTTTGAAATCAGCATGAAGTGGTTGGGCTAAACTGCATTATTAAAGAAAATATTAGTAAAAATTTGTCGCAAATGTCTAAATATTGCATTGTTAGGCGAGTACGAACGATTCTCAAAATTTCAAAGCTCTAGCTTGATGGGAAGTTGGTTAAATTAACGATCGAAAATTTGATGACACACACACACACACACACACACACCAAGTGAAATTCAGAAAAACGTTTTAAAAATAATCACAGTTCCCAAAAACGCTAACGTGACGGAAGTCGTAATTTTGAATTAAATGACGAGCACCCAGAAATATTTGATGTTTTTTCAATCACAATTTGTATGCTTTAGCATTTTGAACAATGTTTGATATTGATAGCAATAACCTACCTGGATAAATTGAATTTCATTACACTATGTTTTAGTTTTAAAATTCATTTGAATCAGTTTGTATAGATAGTGGCTCCCGAAATTGTGTATATACATGAAATTGAGTAATGGAAATGTATTAAAAACTCACTTAAGTTTAATATTTATTTATAGCAGCAGTAAAATATAGATCACAGAATGTATTACACCAAAATACAAAAAAATTGCAAAATAATCATACTTAAATTTTAAAGAAAAGTTTTTAGAATGATACTGCAAATTTTAAGAGCACAAATTTCAGCATACAACTGATAGATATTTCGATTTTAATCAATTATTTTTTATAATGATTCAGCATATTAGTTTCGTTACTTTACGATACTAATACTTGATTTTCAGGCGAAAAAAATATTTTTGATGTGACAATGAGCTCAAGAATAGAAACTCGAATCGATATTCGTATAATTGTTAACTTTATGTCTGTGTTATGTACATTTATGAGGGATTTTTCAAAAGAAATTCAACGTAAACACAAATGGAATTATCTGGAAGTATGAAACACTTGGGCAAATTACATAAAAACCTGAAAGAGAGTGAAAAAGAATCATCAGTTCAACAACCAAAGGAAAATATCAATCGAGAACTAAGAAATAATTCTAAAAGTCGCTCTAAAAACTGTTTCACCTATTTATAGAGCTACAGAAAGATGTGTTTCTGTTGTAAAATTCAGAGTTCAACGCGAAGCAATATATAATGATTGAGTAGCTAGCAGTTAAAGAAAAAAAATGTTACTTCATCTAAACTTCGTGTTTTAAAGCCTAGATATTTCTAGAATAACACATTCAGTAGAGAAAGTCAATTCAATATTTTTGAAAGATATTACGAGAGGCTGAATCCTCACTCTAAAATACTCCCATTTAACACCACCCTCGCCGTTAAGCATGAGGTGTATGGGATAATATATCTACAAAATGCGTAGTAAAATGTATTTTTACTGACAAAAAATCTTGGATAAAACCAAATACTTGGATATACCACCGAATAATTTAAAGCAGTTTAAAATTGTCCATCAGAAATTAAGTTAAATGTCGCATTGTATGTTTCAAAGAATAACGAACTAAAACACACTTTTAAAACCGTTAAGTTATGGTTGTTGAATTATGGTTGCAACATCATGACCATCTGAATTTTCTTAAAAACTAAATGCTCAATGAAAAAAAAATTACTTTATTTTAATTTTGTGGTCTTTTCTAAATATTGTGCACACATTCGTAGATTTAGATTTGTAACGTGACGAGCATTTAGCAATATGCTAAATCATTTCATTGACCATCAAATATTTAAACTGTTTTTTCTCAATTTTTTAATTTTGTAAGATGGTTACGGTCTTAAAAAGCAAAGGAGTTTTGAATAATCAATAAGAAGCTCTGAAATTTTCTAGTTATTTTGCATAATTTCTTAGATACTACTGAGCATGCATGAAGGATTTATATAAAAGTATTTTTAAATACTCATAAAATTAGGTATTGCTGCTTTTATACTGCTATTTGTATGCCAAATAGAAAAAGAAATTGGTAAAACTATAAATAAAAACTAGTACAACAAAATCCTTATTCATAATTGTGATAAACATATTTAAAAATTAGGAATAAATTATTCAATAATGTTAAAATTTGTTCAAGTAGAAGGAATTAGAAGGAATTTTAAAAATATTGAAATACTTTGAAGAATATTAAAATTTTTAATAATTATTTGTTTGAAATTTATTTTTTGATTAAAACTTACTTTACGGGTGCTCAAATATATAGTTAATAAAATGTTTCTCATAATATTCTAAATGACGAAAGTTGCTGGTAGGATACCGAGTCCATGCTACTATAGCTCATAGGTTTAAATTGTTTCTCTTCTTAAGCTTTTAAATTATAATAAAATAATCCATTCAAATTTAAAAAAAGACAAATATTGTTTTGACTAATTTATAAAGAGAAAATTGAAACAATTTTCCTCTCCAAACGTAAAATATTTAACAAAGTACTTCATATTAATTGAACAACTCTTTCATTCACCAGATTTCAATAGGGAAAACAATCCTTCATTATAAAAGTCCACTTGAAGTTTTTTTTGTGACAAATAAACTTCTCAAGTGATCCTTTCATTAGTTAGTCCAAGACAGTTATTCCAAAGGCGACTTCACAAAATAATCGCGACAGAAACCTGGAGAAAAATGGACCAATTATTCACCGTCTCTTTTATAAGAACATGAAGTATTCTCTGAACAAGGACTCGCAAATCAGTTGCATAATTCTAACAACTGGATGAGGGGGAAGAATAGGAGTAGGATGAAATTTATTACATAACAAAATGTCTTTGCTCCTCGTTGGAAGTTAATTAAAATGTTTCGTTATAATTATAACCAATAGTTTAAGAGTTTAGCAGTCTTATTTTCATGCAAATAGTAAGAAAATAAAAACAAACAAAAAAAACATTATAATTATCTTGAAAAATACATTCTCTCGTACTAAATAGATTATCAATTCAAAGAACATATAATCAATTATGTGTATATTCAAAACTAATTGTTAAATAATACGAGAGAGTATCATTAAGTCTTAATTATTATTAAGAAATAAATGAGCTACCTGGATAAAATATATTCTTTGTGTTTATTGATATTTATGTTTTTAATAATGTTGTATATTACAGCTACTAATGTTGATATTTTGGTTAAAGTAAGCTGTAGATTGAAGTAAACCACATAATTATAAATGTTTAATTATTATTTGCGGGCATCGTAAACTTTTAATTATTACTAAGAATAATCCAGATAGAAACTTAATTTGTCTTTATAACTCTGAATACTTTTCTACATAAATACCATACAGAAGTAAGCACTTTTCTTAGTGTTTCCTGGTCTTTCAAGGCTGTTTTGTAGAACTCAACAGAACCAGTTCGATCTTTTCCATAGGGCAGTTACCTCAATCTATCGGTTCCTGAAACTTAACAAGTTAATAGCTGCAATTTACAACATTATATAAATAAGGATCAATCAGAATAAATTTTGTCCAGAAAATCTCAATTATTTCTTAGTAATATATAAAATATATCCAATCGAAATGAGCAATAATTTAGTGGTTTCACAAAAGAGAGAAAACATTTATTTATGCATTTATATAAAATATAAGACGTAAAAAAATGTTGTTAAATAAAAAACTTAATTTAAATAACGTTGATTTAAAAGTATCTTTAAATACTACTTTAAGTTATATGCATTTTAATTCTAAGAAAAATAATATTTATGATTTTTTTTTTCCTTTTTACACTCTCTGAATACCTTTTTGAAACTTGTACCACACATTTTCATAGCTAAAAATTATACGAAATAACAAGTCTTTCAGATATCACTGTTTCTTTGCAGATAATATTCTGTTTAATTGTATACGAGTTATTTTACACCTTGTATTCCTTTCATAAGATGACATCTTGAGGTTTTGAAAGATTAAATCAGAAAATAAACTAAAACGAATATTTTATCACGTCTATGACATTTCTTAAATCCCTGTATTAATAGCATATATCCCTAATAACTTACCTCCTTTTGAATCGTGCGGTTTTTAAAGAAGCGCAAAAAGGGCATAAATGATCAAATTATTTTTAGTTAAAAAAAGGATAAAATAATATGTAATGTTCTTTAACTACAAAAACACTTAAAATTGAACTGATTTTCATTTAACATGAGCTTTTTTTTTCCTTGAGCACGTTTAAAATTTTAGTGCTTTATAAGTGCTTTTTTCTCTTATTAATATTTCTTGCGAATCAGATTTTAATTGAAATCCTCAATATTGCATTATTTTACTTTTAATCGTAAAATAAAGAAATGCAAACTTTTAAAAAAATATTTTCTGGAATTTTGTAAGAATATTTTAAGTTTAATGAATCAATTTTCAAATGTACATTAAGTATGAGGCAAAATTTTCATATCTCAAAATTTTTAAATATTTTTTCAATGTAAACAAACGTTGAAAAACGTTCAGATTGTTGTCTATTTTAACTTGATTTTAACACTTGGTGGGGTAAGACGTTCCTGTATTATCGTGCCAATACCATGAGTAACTTAGAATTCGAGCAGTGTAACACATGGATCAATAAGTCCCGAGACTGTGCGGTCGTTTTTTGCGATTTCCTCCTTCAAACGCACCAGCAAGTCAATATAATAATCACTGTTGATCGATTTACCTTTTTCGAGGTAGTCAAGGAAAATCACGCCATGCGTATCCCAAAAAACTGACGCCATGACTTTGCCAGCTGACTGCTGCGTTTTCGGACGCTTCGGACGGCTTTCGCCAGCTGTGCGCCACTCAGATGACTGCCGCTTCGACTCTGGAGTGTAGTGATGTATCCATGTTTTGTCCATGGTCACGTAACGACGCAAGAAATCTTTTTTGTTGCGAGTAAATAGCGATAAACAGCTTTCTGAATCATCGACTCGTTGCTGTTTTTGTTCCATCGAAAGCAATCGCGGCACCCACTTGGAAAAAACCTTTTTCACTTCACTTCAAAAAACCTTTTTCAGTAAATACACTTCCATATGATATCTGTGTCATCTCAGCAATCTCACGGAGCTTCACTTTACGATCTTTCATTATAATTTTTGTCACTTCACTCACATTTTCCGGTGTAACGGCTTCCACAGTTCTACCCGAGCGTTCCGCGTCATTTGTGTCGGACCACGTTTAAACCACGTCATCGACCACGTTTAAACTCGGCAAACCACCGACAAATCGTTGCTTTTGATGGACAAGAGTCCGGGTAACATTTTTCAATCCATTGTTTCGCTTGCACGGTGTTTTTACCCATTAAAAAACAATGTTTTATCAGAACACGAAACTCGGTTTTTTCCATTTTTTAAGCAAACTACAAAACGACTTTACTTCAACCTCGATAACTCAGCTGTTTCTGGTCCGATCGACTTAAAATTTTGACACGTTTCAAGCAAATGTTAGTACTCTAGAAAGACCTGGTTACTGGTTTACTACGAGCGCCATCTCTGGGTTAGTCTCGGAACTTATTGATCCATGTGTTATGTTAACCTGAAATTTCTAAAAATACATCTAACTGAATATTTTAAGTTGTTAAAGGAGGTGTTTGGTGATATTTGTATGTAACACGCCAGAGCCTTTAAATAGCATAAATTGATTTTGGCTGCTAGTAGCAGATTCAAAAGCCTGAAACCTCTGATTAACGTTTCACATGAATTATTGATTGAAACTTTTGAAAAATTTATTAAATCATGCAGACAAACCAACTATTAATATTAGGGTGGTGGAAGACATGAGGAACATTGATAGAGAGACAGTTAGAGATAATGTACCGGAAGATTAGGAAATATATGAAATATGCGTAAAAATGGTACCAAAAAACTATACAAAAGAACAACGCGCCAGCGCAAAATGCTGTGATGGAACTAGACAGAAGAGAGGGCAGTACGTGCCGAGCGATAATTTCTCTAGATCAAAATGTGATGTTATTTTGCCTTCCTCGAAGGATGGTTGAGGAAGAAAAAAATTAAAATTATACAGCAAAAGTACCATATTATATATTGGGTTAATTGTTTTGTGATATATTAAAGTGCGTAAATTACTGATGTCAAACAAGTCTAATAGTGAGTTTTTGATTTTTATACGGAACCGATTAAAAAAGCCACCAGTTTTACATGAAAGTAAAATTTTACTACTCTTAAAATGCGAATTCTATTTCACATACGTTGCTTTCTGTGAAACAGTTCTTAATACTCGAGAGTATTATTACGCTATATCTATCGCATTGATGGCTGTATCTATCTCAATTTGCATCACGTGACTAAAAGAGTAAAGGTGAAACACTCTATCTGTTTCTAAAGTAGGTCAAGAGAAAAGTGGTAGATTTACTGAAGAGTTACAATTGATTACTTGCAGTCCTACATTGGACAGAGAAAAACACTGCTTTAGAACGGATATTATGATGTGTCGTTGGGTAATATATGAGGTATTTATAATAAATTTTTTTAGCTTACCACTTTTTTCACTCCGATCCCATTATTTAAATGCCGCACATCTTACACGAAAAATTTCTTGAAACAATTGTTATTAAATTCTGCAATTCCACTTCTAGTTATTCGTGGGCCGCGATAGCCTAGTGGTTAAGGCAGCGGAGTCGTAGCCGGAGTTTTCCGTCAAGACGTCAGTTCAAACCTTGATGCAAGACCCACCGTATAGCCGGAGCTAATGCAGGTTAAATTTGTCGGGGCCCAAAGTCCTCCCGTCGGCGTGGTATGGCAGTTAGGAGATAGTGGTGTCAGCTCAGGTGACGTTCTCGTCACTTGACAGAGGCTCAAATTAAGATGTCCGTCCCCAATAGCCATCTTGTTGCTTCAAGTACGACGTTAATATAATCAACCAAAAAACAACCATCTAGTTATTCATTGATATTTAAAATATCATTGAAGAATGTTTTAACGATTCACATTTAATCAAAACTGGTGAAATTAAATTTTACTTGGTTTTATAATATTTAGTATTTTCTGCCTAATTTGTAATATATTGTATTAATTGATGCAAAAATCAGGCAGCCAAACAAAAAATAACTGAAAATTTAATATTTTATTTATCTAAGAAAAAAGTAAAAGCCTAACAAATATATTAAATTTGTCTCAAATTTAGGAACATGAAACATACTATAATATCCCTGTAATTTTATGTAAGTAAATTTTAAGTATGATATAAAAATTTCTGAAACAAGAAGAAAGAAAAAACTGTATTAAATATTTCACACATATTGACTGTTGTTACTATAATGCTACAAGAAAAATTCCAAAAAGTCATAACTTTGCCGTAGACGAAACGAATGCTTATTATACCTTAATGAGCCTTTTAATTACCAATATAAATATTCCTTAAATAAATCTACAAATTAGCATTCCCTCTGTCACGCTTTCTGCGTTCCTATTTATTATACCATCTAAATGCACGCCCAGTTATACGTCTTTGTGGTGTTCTTCCTTAGCGTGATTGACATTTTTATTTTAGCAGAATTTTCGCACGGAAACTCTACAATGGGGGCATGGATTAATTACTATATCGTGCGGGCAACAATCGGAATAACGCACGTGACTTATTTATATTAGAAATAATATATTCATGTCTATAGACAAATAAAGAGGGCTTTGTTTCTTACCCGCTGAATTTCTCGACATTTCATTAGTACACAGTTATAAGATTAAGGGGTCTCAGAGTTCTTAATACTTGTCCGTGTATTGAAAAAAATATCATACTTCAAAACAATATAATTTACCAATGAAACAAATCAGACATTTGAAATTTTTACCGTACAATATTTATATTTATTTAAATTTTTCTCATTTTTTTTGTATATCTTAAAGAAATGATTAAAAAGGTATAATGAATAATAAATTGAAATTTTTTTTCAAAATTACGAAAATTTATATTTTTCTGCGAGCAGGATTCTGAAGTATATAATTGATTGAAATTTACAAAAGTAATGTTTATTAGTAAAAAAGTTTACTTTTTTAAGTTTACACATTTTTTGAAAAAATTAGAGAAAAAAGAATTTAATACAATTATTAAAATAAATGTGAATTTTAGGAAAAAATCCATTTAAATCTCATATAAAAGATTTTATATCAATAATTTGAATAAACATTGATATGTAAGTCCTGAAGAAACATTTTTTACACGTGTATATAAAATTTCACACTGCTATGATAATAGTTTTTGAGAAATACAGCACGTAAGCTAATTTTTTTTGTTGTTCTGGGTAAAATGAAGGGAAAGTTGAAAAATAACAAAAGAAATGAATACAAATAAAGTAATATCGTTAAGGAGCCTCAAGATCACAATTGCTACTTTCAGTAAGCTTATAATGTTCCATTTTTTGGGCTATTTAAATTTTTTTTGTCCTTACGAGCTTCAAATGAATCTTCGGTTCCTCGCTTCTTAGCAGTGGAAACACTCAATTTTTTCGACATTTACAAATATATTATACTATTCCTGTTGATTTTTATACATGTATCAAGCATCATATCAACTTGATTCTTAAGTCAATCATTATATTCTCATACAGATAGGAACCTGCTATTTTAGTGACCGTTAAACCCTATCCATTTACTTTTGGGCTGTGTTTCTAAATCAGTGAATTCAACGACTCATTTGAGTTTTGGGTTTTACCACCTAAACATATTCGCAACAATTTCAAATTCTTAAGAACAAGATTCAAAAGATTTATCTTACGAATTCAAATTCTTAAGGTAACTTCTTAAGAACAAGTTTAATTGCCTTATAAACTTCCTTCCTTAAAGTGTACTTATGTTTAAATTCTTGAGATTTGTTGTTAAGCGAAGAAACATTGTATATACATCTACTGTTACTGCCTTCAGGGTAGTACCAATGTTTTAGTTCATCCTCTGTACTAGCTGTATGAGCCCATACAGTCCAGATAGCTTGCCTCATCTCGTTGGCTTCTTAAGCATTGGCACAGATAGCATTACCATAATAGGGTGTGAATTTATTTATGACGGCATCCATTAGACGGCCCTTTCCACCAATTGTTTTCCCCTATCAGACAGCTTCATTTTCTCCAACGAGGCTTGCAATTTCCAGAAGTGGTTGCCTATTCGCTTTTGGACATGTCCAACGAAATCTATTTTATCAATTGTGACACTGTCACCATATGGCTTTTTTCAACAATAGGCGAAAATATTTTCGAATCGTCCTCACCTATGCATTTTTGATACACCAAGACATGTTTACCCTTTGATCTAAAATAAAATGCATTCCTCTGACTTCCAATTGTCCAGCGGATCCACAGTGTTTTTTTTTTTTTTTTGGCAAAAACTCCGATGTTTAGCCAGAAAAGCACTATATTTGGGCTTTAACTTTGGCCACTTGTAAGAGTTGCACCCTTTACAATGCGAAGATATGACTTCAATATTGAGGATTTTCCCAAATTCGGCTCCAGTGTACACACCCAGCCAAGAGATGCATGACCTCGCGTCTTCCACTTCCCATCACCACTAACTGCAGTAGAATTTGCAGTGCCATCAATAATTTTTCCTTCAGTCACCGCTTTTTTCATTGATGCATTTGCAAGAGCCTCACTCACATCCGCTATATTTGAATTTATTACGTCATATGCCTTCTGAGACACTGGCTTTGGAAAACACATAATGAGACAAAATGTCACGAGTGAGGATAATACTTGTCCTACGTATCTCATCGCTAATACAGACCATCTATTAATTTCTGGTACATTTTTTGACACCAACTAGTTCACAGCAATTGAATTTCTGCTAAATTCCACACTGTGTACAACTTATGAGGGATGTTGATGACATTTCTTACTCATTTTTACTTCCCCTTGGCATACAGTGCAATGCATATATTTTTCTAATTCTGAGAACATTAAATTAATATCAATTAATCCATAACCCAGAAATACGTGAAAAGCATCTTTTTCTAATGATTGCAAAACCATTGTGTGCACTAAGTAATTTTTTTAGTTGATGTACTTTTGATTAAGGCAAAATTTTCAAACACAAGTCCACCAAATTAGGATTTAGATATATTTACATATTTATTGCTTTGAAATAGTTTTTCTTTGTCTCTGTTCAGTCGATCGAGATTATCCGCATCAAAAAATTATCCACATCAAAACACTTACTGATAGAGATCTAATCACGAAGAAATTTAGCAGCGAAAGTAACTATACAAACTCAGAAAAAGCAAAGTTAAAAGTTGTGTAGCTACGATGCTACTTATTCATAAGATTATTTTGATATTAAATGTATCATATTCTACTAAAAGTATTCATAAAGAGAGAATATTGCTAGAAAATTTTCTGACAGCTGTCAAAAGTGGGCGTGTCAGTGTCCGTGGCAGGTTTTTGTTTACTTTTCCCCAGTGTGTTTTTTAGCATGTTGTGTATGTGTGTGTTTTGTTTTTCTCGATACCTCTGGAAGTTTTCGAAGTATCGTTATAATCTTGGCACTAAAATGCTCAAAACAGACGAAGGTCTAACATACAGTTTTTTTTTTTTTTTTTTTTTTTTTTTTAAAAATCAAGTATTTTGAAGTGTAAGAATTCTGAGAACCCTTAAAATTTAAGGATGGAAATATTTTGTATTCGAATTATTAGCTTAACTTAACTTATATATGTTACATAAAATTAATTTCCTCACCCTAATTTCCTGAAAAAAAGTCACTAAACTTTTCTTTTGGTCGTTGTGGAAAGAAAACCGTACAATGTACTTGAAAAAGAAAAAAAAATTAAATTTTTCATTATTATTTAAGGATATCACATTAAAATGTATTCAAACTAATTATCTCGTAATTTGGAAATAAAATATCATTAATCCCTCACTTTGAAACGTTATTATTGGATATACCTGCTTCCTATTTATAAATTATTAGAAAATGGTTAAAATACATTAAAATAATTATCTTGTGGTTTGAGAAATAAAATATTTTATGCGCTTGTCTTCTACAAACATAGTCCCTGAGGAGGTACGTTATCAAAATACTATGTACATTATAGTTGTTTTGTAAGTAACACATCCTCAAGATTTAAAAAAAAAACTACATATTTTCATGAACACACACACACACACACACACACACATATATATATATTATGACACACACATAAAACTAATATAAGCTCTTAAATTTCCTCATTCTGTAACTCCAGAAGTAAAGAGTTAATTCCTAATTCCTGACCTAATTTTAAATTATTTTATTTATTATTCACGTGTTCACAAAATTTGTTTCATCTGCTTCCCATAGTCGTAAATCTGTCAGAAATAATTCCTCGAGATTGATAAATGTCAATGATATTACCTGAAAATCCCTTTATATTGTACAACTTTAGTCCACATAACTGGGAGAAATCACCAGATATCCCTACCTAGAAAATCGACTATACAGAGAAATCTCTAATGCTCTTCAGCTCTTGTCCGTGGTACCCGAGAAGTGGTGTACCGCTTTCAGCCTTATGGATTTGCGTTAACTCTCTCTCTCTCTCTCAGCTGAAAAAAGTAAATAACCTTATTATGAAAAATAGACTATTTATTTCGCTCTGCATATGTGTATATATATATATATATATATATATATATATATATATATATATAT